>JAQGCM010000014.1:0-59082 GCA_034699705.1 Hymenaphorura dentifera
CTTACTCATGAGTGAGTATGACATACCCGACATACCTGCCAATGCCAAATGCCAAAGTATACTTTTTTGAAGCCTCTGCATGAAGCCTGTTGCAACAATCTGAGCATCAGCCTGGTGAAGTTCAAGTGCATACACATACCATCCAAACACCACACAATGAATACTAATTCACGCCATACCAATGGATCTCACTCAAACTCACCGGCATTGGGCATTTGGCTCTCCGACGACGACCTCATCTTCGAAACAAACCAACCTGCCTACATAATATGCAAATAAATAATAATAAAAAACTAAACGCAGTCTTCCACGCACTTTTTAACGTACCTGTCGCACCATCATCATCAACCCACCTAACTCTCAAATTCAAACACACAGCGAACACCCATACAAGAGTAAATCCATGCCTCACTGCCTACATACTTCCACACAATCCACATTCCCAAATATTCCATTCACTCGCCTCTCTTTTGTTTGGCTGACATTCACTTTGCATGCCATGCTCCATGCTTGAGTGAATGTCTACGCAAACATGTTACATGTTGTTACGTTGAAAAAAAAAGAACAGAACAGAAAGAATTTGCACTTCCCAAAGATCTTGTTTTTTCACAAAAATCGTAATTGTTCTCCAAAAAATTATTCTTAGAAATGGGGAGCTGGATAAATTGAAAAACAAGCACTTATCGTTAGGCATTCGAATGGGAGATTATACAAGGAAGCTAGTCAGTCAGCTAAGCTAAAGTAAAGGTTGGACACATTATGGCATCGAGTCAACTCTTTTTGAACACAAATGAGTTTAGACTTATTCCTGCACCAGAAGCGAATGGAACGAGACTTTTTTTTACAAAACAAATCTTCATCCTGCAGAATCCCTCATGATGCCGCGATTCACAAAAACTCCTGATTCCACACATTGGAATATGTAGACACATGTGTACTCTACACACACGTTCATCCGTGTTGTTATAATATCAACATCACATCAAGTCACAGAATATCTAAACTGATGCGTTGTCTCAACTCGTTAGAATGAATGGCAAGGTTAGGCAGACAGACCCATTCAAACCCTAGCTTCAAACTTACAACATTTTGCTAGATGTTCTGCAAGTCTGCAAACGACAAGGCTGGCAGTGGCAATCAATAAATTAACAAATTCTCCTCTCCTACTGTATTTTTCTAAATTAGAGTCAGGAGAAATTGAACGTATTCAAATCGGTTCTATTAATCTCAGGCTGCAGTCTGACTGGAGATCTGTCCAAGTTGCGTTCTGTTTTTTTAAACTGTGATCAGCAGTGGAATCAATCTCAAGCCGATTTCATCCTCAAATTCTAAACACTAAAATTGCAATTATTGTTTTTCCAGGAATTACGCGAAATCACCAACGTTGAGCACGTGGGCGGGCGTGCATTGTCCATAGCCAGAAGACAATTGCAAAAATCTAAAGATGTTTTTCTTTATTTCTCTGCTAATTTCTGGCAGAAGCTAAGAGGAATCCAGGTTCAATTCATCTCGACTCAAGTCAGAGGAATGAGTGAGTGTAGTTAGTCGTTGCAGTTTAGCGTCGACCTTGAAGGTCAATAAACTCTTTACCACGTGCCATCATCCTCGCGAGATAACTAAAAGAATGCAAACAGTTCATACTCTCAAGACTTCTGCTACTCCGTGTCACCCGACCATCAATTCAACTCACAAACCTTTATCACAATCACATGAACATTCTAATCATCCCAAATCCCAAGACCCAGCCAGAGAGCCAGACCCAAGCTCAAAATCTCTTCCATTCTTTATTCACAATAATCATATTTGTCCCTCGTGGAAAGTAGTTTACAGCAGTTCACCAAAGCCGTAAATCATACAACGGAACCTTTTTTCCAGCAACTCCAACAAGCACCCAAGAGATTATAAACTATCACTAAAATTATAAAAAGTAAAATGAATGAATAATTCCCAGAGATCTATAAAAATTCTAATTCTTATCGATTGAAAATGTCACGTAAAAAAGTTCAACGGCATAATCTCTTAATTCAAATTCTCTTTTTTGAGAATTGGACTTGCTTCGCACAAGTTTTGGTTTTAATTGCCCTGCTTGTGCTTCCTCAAGTGTTTTCAAAGACCCGTTCCAGGAGCTAGGAGAGAATAAGAAAATAATGGTAATTCCATGATTTTGGTGCATTGAGCGAAGAAGTCTTGTCGGTTGGAATTCCGAAACGCATCTCCGCATGCCAAGAACAATAACACGAAGGGTTAGGAGTTGGAAAGTAATCCTAGTTAAAAAAAATGAGCGGAATGTGAACGTATGTACAAAAAGTATATGCAGATTGAGAAGAATCTAGTCCGTAGAGACAGAGCCATGTAAGTGCGGATTCTGGGTGTTTGGTTTTTAGTTATGGGACTCCGTGGCTTGGCTAGGATTGCACTCTCATTCATTCATACATTGGATTGCAAGGGAAGAGGAGGTCAACCCTCGAGTAAGTTATTTGAATGAATGCAATGCATCCGACTCACTACACTCACTCACGTAATTCATTTGTAAACAACAGTAGTGGAGTGCGAAGAACTGAGAAGAACTCCGGCTTGCATAAAGAGCCAAACAAATCCTAAAATGCAAATGCAAGGAATCAATGAGATGAAAATTCTACGACACTCCACTTGCTTCACATTCACATTCACACAGGGCCCAGGAATGCAACTTGCTTACCATTTGCATAATAAACCACTCGTTAGTTAACTATGTACGTAGTCACCTACCTACCCACAGATCCGGAAATTCATCTGTGCCGTAAAATCGTCGAGGATGTCATAAAATATCAACCCTTCAAATCCAAGACTCTGAGTTCGACATATTCTCACGACAAAATCCATTTCCCTCATGGCTCCATCCTTATCCTTACCTTCTTAAGCGATCATAAATCAGTGTACGTCGGGAAATTACATTTCATCAAGTTCAAGGAGATATTTGTTTTAGACAAGCACAAGTTTGGATTCAATAATAAAGTTCCAGCTAGTAATTTTTGCAATTGCGTGACACTACAGCACTGTTGTTTGATATCACGATATCTAAATAAAAATGCATGAAAGGAAAAATACAACATCGGTCAAAATAAATTTGCCACAGTTAATGAATAATGAGACTTGAGGAGAAAGTAGAGAAACTTGCTTTCTGATTCAAATCTCGGATGCCGATTAATAGATTTCGTCAAAGAAAAGAAATAAATCACAACTTAATTGTTTCGTTATATTTATTTATATAGAATTGTAGAGTAATTCCATATGAATAACTCTTTAAGTTCGAAACAGAAGAACTATGGGCCTTTACTAACTCTATTGGATCTTCAGTTTAGGCAAATACAAAACTCCATTGCCAGAGTCCATCATTAAATGCACAGCCACAGGTTGCACCTGCCCACATGGTTAGCGTTAACGTGTGAACAAAATGCACCCGTCGTCGGCCGTGTTTGAAAGTTTTGTGAAGACTTGAGTTAAATTTACTTAAACGGACCGTATATGAATAAATCAACACTTCCTGTCCTTAAATAGGTAGTTAGGGCTGAAGATGAGAATGCAGGGAAAGGACTAGGACCCATACGGACGTCCATGTCTGGTTGGCTGACCACAATAAAGCTCACCTCATCATCATCAACTATCAACCAAAGCAAAGGCAATCCCATCCAACAATCCCATCAAGCATTTCTTACGCACTACTATCTCTCATCTATTATTCCACGCCACCATTACCAATAGAAACAACCATTTGGTTCGTACCCACTTAAATAAAGCCCACTAATATTTACCATTCCCAGCCCATGGCATCATCATATTATTATCCAACAGTCCTTGCCATGTAGCTGCCCTCTCTCTCTGCCCACGTAAATTCTCAGCAGGAACCCTGACGTAATTAATACCAAAACTAGTTCAGCCCACATCACAATTTACAAACTAGACAGAATACATTTAATTTGTGAAACCTTTATTATGTGGGTATATGAATCCTACAAAGAAAGCGCCTTTGTCTCAAACCTTTCGCCAGGAAAGAAACAATTTAAACTGTGAATGAAACATATTAAATCTTAGAGCCCAACCTTGTAAAGGTAAGTCTATAAACTAAACCACAACAAAATTTGTCGGTCGCGGAGAAACTTTGATTTTAACTACTTGGACAAATCGTAAAATTTGATTTGTTTAAAATTAATCACATAAATTCACCAAGGAAGTACTCTTCTTTTAAGCAAATAACTAACTCAGAATTCAAGACTTTGTGGCTAGACCGGTCTCGTTTAAGCTTAAAATTCCTGCAGAGATTCGCAAAGGTTCAGCACACCAGGATAATAGCGGATAACGCGCCTTTGGGTAACTTTCATCAATGAATTAAACCAAGAAAAGAAGCAAGAATGAATGGAATCGTGAAGAAAAAGGTTCGCATAACACAGAGACTTGGCGTGTCCTCTCAGTCAGAGCTCAGGAGCCGGATTGCCGAATGCCGACTTGGAAATGCCATTGCCAATGCCAATGTACCTCTTTACCTAGTCGTCATCCGTGGGAGTCGTCTCTCATTTCAGCTCCAGTCTCAGCATCTCCAAGAAGATTCGCGAAATTCCCCAACCCAAGCATTTCATAGCCAGTCAGTCATCCTCATCTTCTCAAATCTCAATGAGCCTTTCTCGTCTGACTGGGCCATACGCCCAGATATCCAGCAACAAACAATACCACAAAAAGGAATGTCGACTGTCGACTGAACTGCCGATTCTCATACTTTTTCACCAAGTGTGACACGTTTCGTCACCATTTCTTTGGCCTCCACTACTTCCTTTACGTCAGTATTAATCGATGAAATCGAGACGTCTAGGGTAACAGCCATTTTCGATTTTCAAACGTACTTCACTTGATTAGTCACCTCATCATCCTAACTTGGAATCTGAGATGGTGACCAATTTAAGGTCAAAGGCAACTAACGAATTTTGATTGGTTGTTTTTCAAAATAATTAGGCCTAATAAAGAATGATTAAAATAGCGTTTGATTCACTCTCGACCCCAGCAAGTACCCCTGCAAGGCCACAATGACAATTTGTCTCTATATTCATTGACACACTAAACGGATTCAAATAACCAGAATCAACAAAGATTTCCAGATGCATCGCTGCATATAATTATGGCCAAACAACACGAGCTGCAGAATTCCGCACTGCGAGTTCCGCGAAACCAGCACTTGAATAGTTCAGGCTTGTGCTAACACAGATAATCGAAAAGCATTTAGATTACGCTTGTAGCACATCATTCGTTGCGTTTTATTCGACAACATACCCGTCACTCTTTCTGAAGAGTCAGTCGGTTATGCAAACGTCATAAATGATTTGATGATGACATCATTCCTTTACAAATACATAACATACAAAGAGATAGGAAGCAAAAGTGGCACCAACGGATATTCGACAAACTGTTAAGAACACATCCGTCACTTATAAAACACCAAGTCATGGGGCAAAGATTCTAACGAAGAATCCTCATTTAAAAACATCACCTTTAAATGTGCATTCCTTTCTTTCCCCAAGATTTGAACAATAGTAAGTAGTAAAATGATCAGAGGAAGAGCAAATGCTCAATTAAGAAATCCGAAATCCGGGTAAAACCCAAAATTCAAATTGGTGTAAGACAGCAATTTAATTTCTAGAACAAAAAATTGGTCCGGCTAGGATAGTTGCACTAAAAAATCCAGCCCAAACCGAAGCCGAGGGCCAAGGTTCGTTGCACTTACTTGCACGCTTTGTTGACAATAATATCGCGTCAAAATTATTCCTCCCTATCTTTAAATCTCAAATTTAGCATTTTTTTTGCAATTATCGTGGAATGATAGAATCGCATTATTTTAAGGTTCATTTTCGAAATATCAGGTACTGGCTGTTCAGAGCTAAATCCCACACTAATTCAAAGTGTCGAAGTGCTTTTTTGATCATTTTTGATAGAGCCTTTGCTGGTGTAACTGCTGCAATCATTCTAGCTTCGCCACTGTTATTGTTCAATGCGATAAAAAAAATTCTTCAGAAAATTCCACTGTTCAATAAAAATGTACTACGATATAAATGTTGCAATAATGCAACAATAACGATGATAGTAATGCAAACAATAATTTATTGAAGAAACCAGATATTACCGAAGCCATCCCAATGAGTAATTGGGCCAGCCAATGCTCCTTCTGCAACCGGAGAAGGAGAAAATTCTGGAGTTGGATGAGTCGGATGAGTATAATAAGTTTGCTGTTCACTCTGACTGTATTCCCCATAAAATCCATGCGGTTCTTCCACGTGTTGGGGAGAGTAAGACATGTTGACCATTGTATGGTAAACCAAACTGAGATCACAATCTGAGTGTCACTTTGCACACAATTTCCACCACAAACCACAATTAAGTCATAAGGTTGCAAAATAAATATATTTAAATATAATTTTGGCTTTTGACACCGTCGGCGAAAAATAAATTAGCACTGATTCATTTAAAAAAATAAAAATTCTTCACTTGTGTCTAGTAATAACAAAAACACGACCGTTTTTGAGCAATAATTACTACAAGCAATCATGACCCGCACTCGATCAAGTTTGTATTGAAGTGAGTGCAAGTGAACCCACGCAGTAATATATACCATGTGCGTGGAGTCTTATCTTTGTCGCTTCTGTCCGACACTTGTTGCAAAAAAAATTTGCAAACGCCACGCACAGCAATTCGACTCGGCGGTGCTCCAGAAAAAATTTTAAAACTGATTTGCACATGCACAGTTCGTTTTCTATCAAAATCCAATAACTATACTAATACTTAGATTCAGTCGCTGCCTTAGTCAAATATAAACAAAGTCAAGTCAATTAAATGCTAGAATTGGTGGGAAATTTGGCGACTTGATGAGCAGAGCAGCCCTAATATTAACACATGCTCCACTCAAGAAGGACACAAACAGAAAAAGACCAAGGGCCTGGGCTCAACAGCTATTATATTTGACGGGTTCAGTCGAAATCGTGCTCGAACTATGTACAACAAGGAATACGTAGAATGCAAAAATGAAATGTTGTAGGGAAGTGATGAGTAATGAGGAATAGCAGCGACATATGAGTAATGGAAGCGAATCTTAAGGGAGAAATGTGCAAAAAAAAATTGGCGAATGAGTGTACCGAGCTCAGATCAACGAGCAGCGGAATCAGCGGATGAGTGTGTCTGTTCTATGCAAACATGCAATGGCATTGGAGAGCTGAGCTCCTGCTAATGCATAAACCTGACTTCGAGACTTTGCGAGTCAACTCATTTCGCAACCTAATTTACGTATTGTCAATTATTCTCTACTAAACGTTACGAGAAATTCCAGAGTTCGCACTCGAAGACTTGTTTACGCGTATTGATTTAGTTTAATTTATTTATTCTTTGGATTCATTTCTTATTAGGTTAATTATAACACAATTCGGTCCGGACCTAGACCTCCTCGTCTTCTTTTACAAGATTCCGGTCTGCATTGGATTGCAACCATTGCGACTTTCGCTTTGTAGAAAAAGTTTTCATGACCGGAACAAGGGAAGGCAGCGGCTAGAGAGCTGTAGCTCTATCAAAATTTTGACATCCTTTCTTACCTTCTTTTTGAAATAATGGTTTGCGTGATTCCAATGCGCATTCTGTCTTTCTACCCAAGAAAATTGTTTGGCCATTTAATCGTGGTCTTGGTAGTCTTGAAATAGGTTCACAATTCCACCAAGTGTAAGGTAAGCTAATCTGCGAAACTTTGAAAGGTTTTACTATATGAAAGGACATGGAAATTTACAATAATTGACATCCATGCACTGTCACAAATTCCAATCACAACGTTAGTGTGTCAATTTTTTGAATTGGACAAGAAGTTGTTTCTGAAATTTCACCACTGTCGTTAGTCGCTAAATCCTTACCTTTTGAAATATTAATTTAGGTGTCAATAGAATTTAAAAAAATAGCGACTGCCGAGTCAAGAAATTAGCTTAAACTACCTCCCAGGGTGGCTGAAAATTTTGACTTGAGTTAAACAGATTCTTGAGTTCAAATTCGTTACAGAATGCATGAGGTTTAACTTTTAGAGTTTAAACATAATTTTTTAAGCCATCTACAGAATCTGCGCCTTACTCTTCTCAATTTGGGCATCAACATTTACAAAAAGTTTGAGAAACTTGAGAATAGGTAACAATTAGCAGCACCTTGGTCAGCAAATCTTCGAATTTCTTCCCTTCCCAAGAACAATTTTTCGATTTGATACTCGAGTCTCGAACATTCGAAAGCGTTCTAAATGTGACCCGCCTGCCACAAGACAAGATTTAAGGAAGTTTTGTGTTCTTCGTCCAGGTGAAATTCGGCGTAGAAAATGTTAGCGAAAAAACCTAATGACGTCTTTGACGGGACAGTATTGTCATTTTTGTTTACTCAATTTTTCCCCAGACACCGACACCTTTACTACTAGACTGGTTAGCAGAATAGGAGCAGATTTGCTTTTAGTTCTATTGGCCCCCGTTCACGTCACAGCATTGTTTCGTTTGACGTACTTGGAGGGATTCATTACAACCATAAACATAACTACACGTGCAAGAAAGTTGGACTCACATTAATCTGACCAAAATAAATAAAAAATGACGTGGGTGACGTGGGTGCTTCTAATAATTATAAGTGTCGGCAAAGTTCGTAGCGAGCAGTCACCATATTATAACTGTTATATTTAGAAACATTTGGATCAATTCGCAAAGTATTCAGTTTGTGTGACTTATTGAAGCGATATTTTCGATTTTCCAAGTCGAATGCATTTGCGTGTGAAATAAAAGCAAAAGTTTCTAACATTTGCTCTGCGCAAAAGCCACCAATCCTAAAAACTGGCTTATTCTAATTTTACCCGCAAACTGTGCTTAGTTCTGGAAATTATTTTATGTTTTCTAAGAAATCCCATTTGTTTAGCCCCAGCCCCAATCTCGAATTAGTACTTCCCAAATCACTCGCAGTTGCAATAGCTCTCATCTTTTAAAAATTGGTCATAAAATAAAAAAATTAAATTCCACTCAAACTCGAACACTCGGCGACGTTGAGAGCGACTCATTTCTCTCTTCATCACCGCTACGTCATTCTTAGAATCCTTCACCTTACTCAACAATGCTTGGGCCTAACCCTGCTCTCAATTATTAATGACGTGGCAGCAACAAAAAAAAAGCATAACAATGAACTATCTAATCCCATCCTCATCCCAATCCAGTGAATGAATGAGATGAGTGGTTCATCCCAGCCTCACCTCCATTCACTGTGCCATGCAAGATTCAGTGTCCCAATAATATTACACAACAAACACTTGTTGCTCACAGTCCGCACAAGAATGTCTCATCCACTCGGCATTCCCTCTCCTCTCTACATCTTCATCTTCCACTTCTAAGATCACTTTACTGATTTCCGCCTCTGCTGTGGGTGTCTAATCCCTCCGGAATGTCGCATATTATTAACAAATAATTCATCCAAAATTACGAGCAAGAGCTGCGTATCGTTTACCCATTCATTCACTTCAACCCTTCACCCTCACGAAACACGAGCGTTCCTCTCTTATTAATTTCATTTTTACTACAACCAAATCCCTTCCGTATTTCCTGCCTTGACTTTTCCCTTGGGGATGCATGACAAACTCAATCTCGTTCCATTCATAAAATAAGACAAGTTGTAGATGTAAGTTTGGTTTGTATTTTGTGAGTGTGAGCTGAGTTGGGTGAGTAAGGAAAAAGATGAGAGAACTTTTTTATGAATGAAGAGAAAGGTTGAATGAATGAATCACTCGCCCAAGTTCTCAGTTCTCAGAGCAAAGATGAGGAGAGAATTGGCCTACACTCGTACACTACAAACACACGCTACAGCATAGAACGCGGGTTTGGGATTTGACTCCAACCCTTTTCTAACTTAACTACTAACTCGGCGACGACGGCACTCTCATTTTCTTTATGAAAAAAACAACCAGCTAGCTAGGCTTCCCTTATACATACTACTTTTCTTACTCAAAAAATTGAAAACAAGTTTATCCACAATCTACTAAGGTTCTAATGTAGCTGTGAGTAAAGTAAGATTCATCGGGTGCCTGACTGGCCTGTCAGGAAAACACGTTCATACATTCTGGTAAAAGCATGTGTGAACTTTAATATTTTAAAGGCAAGATTCCATTCAATCTACTACAATTTGGAAAGCGCCGAAAATTGCAAAAATGACTAAATAATAATGTGGTAATTTAATAGTAGTTCACATTATCGGAAGACAATTGATTGCCACGAAAGTCTTCAAAAAGCTGAGCATTTATTCAATGAATTAGGCCGAACTTTACTCGTTTGTTTGTTGCTTTATTAGAGTGATATTCCACAGCAGTCGTACATACGGATGTGCTTATCGAGAGGCTTGAGTAATATAACTCGATTGTGATATACTTTCCGATTGAAACGTAACAAATACATAATAGAAGATAACGCTTTCTTTCTGATAAGGGAAATCTCATAAAATTGCATCACCCCTTAAAATAGATCCGGGACTCCAAATCAATTTGCTTCCAAAATCAGTTATCAGTTTATAATTAGGTACATGAGTTGTTCCGATTTTCAACAATTTAACAAAAACAGGCATGATGTCACAATTTCCTTGTAAAACTTTCTTTTCGCTAGTCCAGCAACAAAACAAACATAAAATATTCTTATCAGGCGATTTGACATGAAGGCACAATGATGACTGCAAAATTCCTAGGAATTTCGGAAGTTCAGCCCTGATAGCACAAATCCCTTGTCTGACTTTATAATTTTTATTTAGTGCATGGAAATTATGAAGTCATCCAGCCGGTTATCTTGACTCTTTATCCAATGGAAACTGCGTACCCATTTGTTCGATTTTACGCACAGGTGAAAGCCCTGCGCAATTTCAAGTGCAAACATCCGTTCTGAGCCGAACTGATTCCGTATTAATAATCAAAATTGCAAGCATTACGATATCACAATTCAAGCGGTTATTTCCTGTCTAATTCTTTGCAACTACCTACTTATCTTTTATCTAATCGATTGCTCGTCCCACCAATTTATTTATATTATATGTGTATGGCCGATTTTACCTAGGTGTTATCTTGTAGACTTACTTACGGTGGCAATCCTTCAAATTCAAAACCCAATTAACCGACGAGAACGGTACCAAATGGTATTAAATTATTTCAGCCTGAATTAAATTATGAGATAACACTATTAGGCCTTCAACCATTTTGGCCTTGCTAACTAAAAACCACGTTTGTGACCGAAAAGTAAGGAGCCTGCATGATTGACACTTGGCGATAATCCCAGCGAGCAGCGATATGTAGATCAGCCTGTTGGGGGTTTGACATTACAGAATGTCAAAGTATGTCAAAGTATGTAATCTTCAAGTGTTTCAAAATTATAAGCTAGAAGTAGATTAACAATAAATGTCAACCCAAACCAATGGTTTTGTGCAGTAGATACACGATAAATTCTCCTACATCAACAATTTTCAAATTTTCCAAATAATTACCAATGCACGCATGGGACATACATAAAATATGATGAGATCACAATCTGGAAATTTTGAACCAAACAATGCTAACGAGACTCGTAATCCTAGCTTCAATTTTCTTATTCCACAAACATTAAACTGATAATTTGCACACTCTTAGCCTTAGCTTTTCCCAAGAAGGAAATATTTACAAGGTACATTCCTTACCAGTCCGGCGCCTAGACCTTTTGCAGACACTTCACCAGACGCAAACATTCCTTCAAGTTCAACTCAGCATTTTTGCAAATCTAATTCAACCAAAGCAAAGGCTGGGAGCTCCAAAGTACCTATCCTAATCTCTTTACATTTTTCAAATTCTTAGCCCCTTTTTTCAACATGGTGCCTTTCAGAAAGCCGGTCAGCAATTTCGCAAACCGTCAAGTCCATTGACATTTACATTCCAACGAAGGCTCAGCCCTCAGAGAAGCCGGTTACATTCCTAGCATTTATAAATTTCCACACCAATGGCTTTTGCCGGCCTTCTTTGACTGAGATTTCTGTAAAGCATTCCAGGAGTTTGCAAATTTTCCAAGAGGTACCTGTGCAAAAATGCTCGCAGCAGATATCCGAGACGTGGCCTAATTCGTCCAATAAAATAGGAAACGTGAAGGCGAATTCTTTACATATAATCTAATATGTAATTCAAGTCTAAGTCAAATTGCTATTTATCGTAATTTGCGAGTCGCATACCTTCTTCACTTGCCACCTTGTTGCCACCACTGCGAATTGAACTCAAAACATTGCCGTCCCATGAATCACCAAGCGATTTTGAACAAGAACAGTCGCAATCTGGCATTACATGAAGTGAAGGTGTGAGACTCGTCCTGGTTCAGTCGTGAGATCCTTTTCTATCGCATTTTTCTACTGTTCTTTAGTATCACGACTCGCGAAACTATTTTTTACAAGACCTCATCCGTTTAGCAGTGTCAAATCAGGATATTCATCAGAATCTCTGCACTCTGCAGCCAGATTAATATGTTAGTCTACAAACTGGACTGGACCCCACTATGTAATTTGAGAAAAACAAATTCCATATTTCTGAAAATATCATCTTGAAAATAATACCACCTAGTCTTAAATGATACGTGATACAAAAATGTTTTTTTTAAATAAAAAAGTTTAACGAACAATCCCCAATAATTATTGCTTCCGCCAGCAATAAGAAGCCGGCTATTAAATCGGCATGAAAACATTGCTCTGAGCGTCAAGAGGAAAAGGAAGCGAAAGGACACTCTACAATTAAGAGCAAAATCTATAATTTCAATTCGAAGCGGACTGCATTTATTTAATTTCATTAACGCATGTAAGATTGTGCGATTATTTTTACATCCACCAAAGATTCATTTATAAAACTGAATAATAAAATTAATTTCAGAGTGTATAACTTCCACCGAGCACTAATAATTATATTTGAATCGAGTACATACATTTGAGCGGAAGCTTGAACCTATTGAACACCTTTAGTTCTCTCCTGGTGAGCAATTACACAAGATACTACTTAAAAGCTATGCTCTTCCAGCGTTCCTTATTTCCGTTTTCCCAATTAAGCTCCGAGACATAATGTTTTCTGCCAAGTTAAGTGCAAATTAAGCTGCATGCGTGTTTGTATGAATTTGACTTCTAGGAAATCCCTCCGTCTGTGCCGATTGCTTTCGCCCACCATCTGACACCAATACGGACCCTTAATTCAACCCTTACGGTCTTAGACTGTCTGTAGTCTAGGGCCAGGTGTATAAATCAAGGGAGTAAACCCATATCGTATCATCATTACCCTCCTACTTTGATTAAATTCAAAACCTCCACTACACCAACAACACAGAACAAACTCTGAGTTCGAACTTGAATACTTCCAGCGAATGCATGCCTTCTTTTTATTTTCCCATTAATCATAGAAGCACCGAGCTGGCGTCAGGGTCCAACAATCGCAATTCCATCTTGCACTTTTTCAAAGTCCCTTCAAGCCGTTGAAGCCCTAGCAAATGCCTTAAAGATTGAAATCTTAATAAAAGACTTAAAAATAATTGAATTCAGGCAACCCTTTCTTTCTATTGTGTTTGCATTTGCTTAACATTAGCTATCTGCCTACTTTATCTTCGCACATAAAATCGTCAAAACTCCAAAACCGGCTTTGAGCTTCAATTACCTAATAACTAATAAAAAGAAGCCAAGGCACTAAAATAATTTCTTTGCAGACAATCGGTTTATGGTAATGGACTCTCGAGTGTATCGAGCTCTTATTAAGTGCCTTTCTTTGCCTTGGACTTTTGGTCTTCTTTCTAACCCTCAGTCACCCTCTCAAAGTTAAACATTGACAAAAGATTTGCATCCTAATACTAACACTGATCCCAAGAAAACAATGCAATGCAGTGTGCAAGGAAAGCAAAAGTATTGTCTACTGAAATTCTAATAAGAACCATCTTCAATGCTGCGGGGAATAGGCATAATTCTTTACCCTTTGACATTGTGAATAAAAGCTCCCAGAACAATATCAAGCAAATTAGCAAATGATAATTAAGACTAGGATCTCGTCAAGGCTTGCGAGCAAAATGCAACATTTTACAGTATTAGCAGTACGCGTACGTAGAGTCGGTTCGGTAGAGTGCAAGTGCTTGGTCAGATCCAATTTAATTTTTTAAATATCCAAACATCAAAAAATATATGTCTACACAGCAGACTACAGCCTGCAAACAGGGTTCTACGCAAGAATCAAAATGGTGTAGTAGCATTAGCCCTCTTTTAATTTATGATTCTGTTCCACTAATTAATTGTGAAATTGTAATTCAATCGTGAAAAGGAATAGACCGCATCGTATTAAAAAGTTAACCAAAAATTCTGGATCCGATTGCAATTTGAAATAAATTAAATCAGGTTCACGCTAATTAATTGCTTAGAATAAAGTGCATCAATTTTTGACGTTGCATTCCTTTTCATTTCACTTATCGCGCTGTCAATGTTTATGAAATACTATTAAAAAGAGAACAAAATGGAGTTTGAATAGAATGCTTATGGTATGTGTCATTTTATTTTATGTTAATGACAGAGATGAAGTGAAGAGGACGACGGGTTGAAGTAGCCATTGTAGCAATCCTAACAAAAAATATCAAAAATAAGCGTAAATATTAAGGTAAAACGAGGAGGAAAAAGGTAGTTTGTCTCACTCAAAAGCAACAACACAGTGGCTGAAACAATTTGTCAATGTCTGTCTGGCGAGAACTGATATTTCGGTACAGTCGAAATATTTAAAATTAGAGTTTCTACAGTTTAGAATTTCTAATTTGTGTAATTCATTCTAAGACGCCAGATGAATAAATGAATGAGCTCGTCGAGTTCAGGTGCAGTAATAGAAGTTTATTTTGTTGTAAATTTTTGAATCAATCCAACATTAGCAATTTGACTTAACAAAGTTCAGCCTGTAATACCTTTTACAACAACCAAAAGCATAGTTTAGCTGCGTTTTGTGGAATGAGGTGTCAGGTTTGGTTAGAAAACTATTCAAAAGTGCATCAAACGGTTGAAGGACCACCCGCATCCATCATCAACTTCAACTCATCTCAACCATTTCAATCGCACTTCTGTTTATTTCACAGACAAGCTTCACCGTGAAAAGGAATAAAAAACCGAAACAATGCAGACGCTCCTGCACCAAAGGGTTACAATACAACAACGAAACGAAGAGCGAACCAGACCCAAAATGCTAGACAGACATCAAAACCTTACGACGAACGAACAAGTTTGCAACCCTTAGTGGTACGCTACCTGAAGCGAGACAATAATGAATGGCGAAAGAAAATCAGCCATTCCATTCCTAAACCTCTAAACTTCTCAAAGTGTTGAAAAGATAATTGGAATTTGTATTCCAAATTCCTCAACCAAACAAATGTAGTGTTTCAAAATGTCGGAAAAATCTTTATTCGCAATGCATAGTTGTGTGTAAGTCTGGGAATTCAACTAATTTGTATTGGATTCTTCTAGCAAAAACTACTCAACGCCAAGAATTTCAACAATTGAACGTAAACTCAGCTTGTGAAATACAATACTGCAAAACAATCTCTTCTGCTAAACCAAATCGACTAGGACAAGATCTGAGCTTATGCTAATTTATCAAAGAGCAAACTCTTCATGTTCTTCTTTCCTGAGAGATTCCTGACTCAAAGGTTTGCTCTCAGAGCCACGTTACGAATTCTTGCAGAACCTGAACGAGGAATGAACAAAAATGACCAAAGACCTCACTAGAGAACAACTCCAGAATTCAATCGAACCAATTCAATGCCAAAAACCTTTGCAAATTTTTGCATTCGCAATGTCACAATCTGAGGTTTGTCACCATTTTGACAATCGAATCTAATCGACGATATCAAATTGGTACTAATTAATTCGCACACATCTGTCAAATTTCCTTCATTGCAGAATAACTACCATAAGTGAGTTCTGTTCCAGCTGAGCCTAACTTTGTGCAATTCATATAATTAATGATATGGAAATGTATTTTGTCTTTGTTGAAGTCGGGGTTGGGTTGTCAAACAGATTATATGAAAAAAGAAAGCCAGAAATAGCCTAACATATCTGGTCTGGAGATATTTGGACAAAAAAAATTAGTGAAAAAAATGGACAGCTTTCAATTCTCGAATAGTACAGGGTCAGGCAAGTTGAGCCCTTCAAAAAATTATGAGGTGATATAAATAGATCCAATTTCCCTCGTCTTAGAACAATGGAATAGATCTAAAGAGTATAAATGTTGTTGGAATTTAGCAAATTGATTTGGAAATTCTAAGTTTTTTGGTTTGATAATTTGCCTATTTCGGTTCACACATTCACAGTAATCAAAGCATGCAATAGAAATTTTGAAAAGTCGACCTTCGGGAAACCCCTACTCCACCCGTAAATGAGTAGAAAGACTCTGTGCTAAGTAGTACATCAACTACATCAAATAATTGCTTTCGGCTGATTATGATTTTTTTTAGTTTAGCCACGCGATTGGATTTGGGCTCGAAGGAATGAGAGAGAACAGATTTTATTTCGAAAGGTGAATTTAAGATAAAGGAAAGCGAAACTGTTCCTATCTATAGCAAAAAGCAAACACGGCTTCGGTCACTATCCCTATGTTAAAATGACAAACCAGAATACTATCTCCAAAATCTGAAAAAGCTAGGATAGGAATTGCTTAAAGACAGTTCTCGTAAGTAACTTCGAATTCCAGTACGAATTAAGTTTGGCAAATTAAACTGGCATTTCAGCTCTAAACATGTACCCGCCGCGATTATGTTTCAGCTATTAGATTGAGTTCAATGAATTCCAGCTGAGTGTGAAAGTAAAATGAAAATCCAGAAACCAACTTTCTTAAGAAAAACTTTTAAATATTGACACTTTATAGGAGTATTGGTGCAAAGATTTTCCAATTTCGTAGGTCTCTTGTTAACAAATTAATATTAAAATCCCGCTGAGATGTTAGGTTCCCTAGATAGTAATGAATCTTGATTTCTAAGGAAGTGTAGAAAAATCCAATTGCATCCCCGGCACACCCAGAGCTTGATTGAAAGTAAATATATTTCCTCGTCAACTCAATGCATAGGCCCAGCCCAGACCCAGGTAGAAAAAGCTAAATCAGGTGAAGGTGACCAGTCGTCCCTGTGAAGAATTATTATTTGGACCTGTTTGTCTTTTGTATGCCGAAACTATACCTAGTTGTTAGTAGTTTAATAGTTTCTCAGTATTCCCAGACAAGATCGGCCCAGACAGCATGAGACCACATCAAATACTAGTTAGGTTATCCTAGGCATTTGCACTTTTTTGGGCTGCCTCTGTCTCAAGTGCAGAGTTACATTCTCCGCGGTTCCCTGCACTCACGACACGAGCATTAAAAACAAGCGAATCTTACCCCTTTACCTTGCCTATTGCCTTTACAACAGAACAGAGACCTGACAGACAAAGTGGCAAAAATTACGAGTCAGTCCAGACAACTTTTTTTACTCGTTTCCCTCAGGGCATTAAAATTACCACATACATTACATTGTTATTTGGCAGTTCTAGCACCGAACCAGCTGATTTTTGCCTTTGGTTCCTTACAAAAGGTATACAAATAAAAGAATTAGCACTTAGAACGTCTGCTCAAAATATACCCCTGTTTGCCAGTTTCCTCTCAAATGCTCTAAGAATACTGTCTGTATACCCAAGCGCCCAAAGTATGCCTTGCATGAGGACGCCGTAGTCTATTTGCTATTAATGGAGTTTGCGAAAACATTAATCTGAAGGCTATTGATTCATTTGAAGCGTTTGAACTTTTGGTTATTTGCAATTGGATTGCTAGTTATACTGGTTATTAAGGCGAAACTAAAAATTCACAATGCCTTGTTTAATCAACCAATTAAAAGGTAAAGAACAACGATAATCTGCTTTTCAGAAATAACAAACTATCGCAGCGGCTGCTTTTATATGCTAAGAGAATCTGCATGTTTTAACAAATATAACGCTACGTAGCTCAACAACTTTGGCCTTGCCACTTCGACATTTGCCTTGCCGTTGCCACCAAACCTTCAAGCTTGCGAACCTGCGACATTCCGAAGTCCTGTTTTAGTAGGCTAAACTGCTCTTTAGTGCAACGGAGTTCCCGTTAACTGCACTGAATAAGGTAGTAGGAATGTTCAATAAGAATTCAAAAAAATCCAACCGTTCATTCATTTCGAGTGGAAGAGTCAAGACTTGGAGTTGGAAACAAACTATGGAATGCATAACACTTAACTGTAAACAATGCATCGCTTATGGCTTTGACTGTTGAGCCGAAGATTTTCACACCATTGGTTGTTCTTGCCAATGTGCGATGTGATTTCAGCGAACATTTAATTAGACAACTTTACTCCATGGTAAACAAAGAACGACCAAAATGGCCAATTTCTTCGGATGACGAAAACCTAGGTAGCGCATAGTGGTAGGAAGTACAAGCGCAAGCAATTTTAACACCAGACAAGATGAGAGCTGAGCGCTTGCTTGAGAAACAAGACTTACTTCCTCCGCGACCATTGCCACAAAAACTTTTCCTTACATTTTGATTAATTCAGGGGGATGCAAAATTTAAGGCGTGAAATACTTAAAAATAATGTTGTTAGTTGCTGCTGTAACTGCTGTTAGGCTGGTGATTACCCTCCCGAAAGGGTGTAGCATAATAATTCATATTTGAAGTTGAGGACAATGAATGGAAACGCTTAACGCTAAGTTAAGTAAAATGGTTTTGGGAAAAGTGCTCCTTACTTGCATGTTGTTGGGGTGGCTAGCGTGATGTGTTCCGTTCCACCGGAAGTTAACTTACATGCTATTCCTCTACTAATTACAATTATGAGCTCAGCCTTCCAAAACTCCTACCAGGTGAATCCTAGTTAGTCTATTTATGACGACCAGAAGACCAAACCATCACATCGCCCGCAACCTGTCCATTACATTATTCAATGTGAACTATAAAAATAAATGGACCAAACTATGGGAAAAAGACTTAAAATATAATTCATGTAATTGTCTAGACTATCCAATTACTGTCTTACTCAAAGTGAATAACCAAATAAACCCCACATAGAACGACTTTAACGCTTTTCATACAGCGATTTCAACCGAACTTGTCATCGCAGCAAGCAAGGGTTGTTAAATTCTCTGCGGTTTCCTTGCACTTAATTAAAGTCATAACAAAGCAACATTTTTAATTGCTATATCTTTACCATCACCAATAGAATGTAACAGAGATGTCTGCCTGTTGGCTAATAGGCTGGGACTTATGATGCAGAATTTCGCAAGCATTACTTCCAATGGAAAACGGAAGGTGTTAAGCTGCTCCGAAAACCGTTTTTAGATAGTCCAGGTACCAGGTCGAGGGTCACAATTTTTTTTCAAAGGTGAAGTCCACAATTTGCCTCCTGTGAAGCCTTCATAATCGTGGGTTAAACCGTGTGCCCACTTCTGGTTTTCGAAATTCAAACCTCATGCTCAAGCAAGTTTCGAGACTGCTACGGTAATTATTTTGAAATTTTTTAAAAAAAAATCGACTTCTACAAAATAGGTTTATAAACATTGGTTAAAATATGCAAAATTGAAAGCGAAGTAAATTTGATTAAAAAAATGTATTTGGCTAAAAAATGAATAATGAAACCCATTAACATTACCAAGACGGAGACTAACTCTCCCCTAATCGGGGAGAGTTATTTTGTTGACTCAAATTGACCCAAAAAAGTTGAATCTCAAAGTCGAGGGGTGCTCCTCAATAAGTTACCGTGTTAATTACTTCAACTCTGCACAGTTTCGACTTGCAGTTGCAATTGTTTTGTTCACTAACTTGATCGTTAACAGCCAAAAATAGTGAAGGCGGGCAATTGATTACAAATGTATCATTGCGTTGCATAAGCAATACTATTAACTCACTATTAAGTACTAAGCCTGCCTGATGTCATCGGTGGACTTTGATTTGATGATGCAGTTAAGCGTGTAACAAAAATGGAAGCAGTTATTTGCAAAATAAACTTAAACAAGTACTTGTATAATTTAAAAATGCGGTGGATCTAAATCTATTAGCATCGTGCTAGAACCTTAACAGAACCGGTCAAGCATGATTTGCCCTCAAGGAGTGAATATCGTAGTATCCTTAAGACCATAAATAAAATTCAATAGTTGAACCGAAAGCTTTATCTTTACACGTTTTCGGGTATACCTAACGACCCATCACATTCCTCAACGCTACTTCAACCGGATTTCAACATTCACTTTCATTCAGCTACTCAAAAATTGACAATGCCATAGCTCATATATCACGCCAAGCAAGCCACGATTGGGTTCACGCTACTTTTATAATTTAAGGCTTTTATATCAATTTATCGACTCATCCACTACTGATCCAATCCTAAAAATTCGGTGACCCTGCACCAGCAAACAGCAAAATGGGCAAAAAGCGAGAACACAGCTGCCAATTTTGGAAATGATGATGTGTAGAGATGAAACGGATCGGCATAATCGGCAATCAATAAATATTGACCGGTCTCTTTTTTACGTGAAACTATTATAATTGCTGCTGCTTAAACTTTGCAATTAAAGACACAACCGAACCATGCACCTGCCAATTTTTTCATAGGCTTCGTCGAATCTAACCAAATGCAAAATTAAGAACTCAAATGCACTGTGCGGCAACTTACACTTGAGTACCAATAATTATTTCAAGGGGAAGAAAATCCACTTTTTGTGGACCTAGCCAGTTCATTAACAAATGCAAAGATCTGGCATAACATATTTCTAATCCGGTCCAGGTGGATTAGATTTTTGCATATCCACATTACATTTTTACATCCACCGAAAAAAATTATGTCCCACCTTCTCCATTCAACTCAAGGAGATTAGGTATTTAAACTTTAAACCAACTTTAAACAACCATTTCTAGCCTGTTACGAAACAAATCTGTACTCTGCAGTCCAGAGTTCGCAAATCGCAACTCACATAAATACACATTCATTCATTTCCATTTCATTCTCCATTCAGTCCCTATTGAATTCAATGCAACGCAAGGGTTTGTAAAAAATGTCACGCATTCGCTAAACTCGTTCCCAATGAACTCAAAATTTGCAAACTAGTTGGACTGACATGGTATCGCATCACTTCCACCAAACACTGAGTGAGTGAGTGCCTCGCAAATTCTGTTCCAATCATAATTCAGTTTCCTTCCACTTTTCCTATTGCAGATTAGCGTGGCTCAGACTCTCATCTGAACTCGGATTGTAGTGTAATTGTAAATAGAAAAAAATGACACGAATGGGTTTTGCTGTTTGCTAATAATTGGTGGTTCAGTTTCAGCTCCTGAAATCCTGAATGAGCCAGAAACATTGCATTGCATGGCATTGCATTGCAGGGGCTGATAATTTTTAAATGTTTACCATAACACAATGTACAGTCCACCACAAATGGCTAGGGCTATTTGGACATCGAAAAACTGGAGTATTGTTAATTGCTATTGCTATTGCTATTGCCAAATCGTAATAACATGTCATGTCATGTAATGCCATAAGAATATGAATCTGGCTAATCCTTTAAAAAATGCTAATGTGCAAATACCTCTAACTCTAATTACATCAAACTAAACACTAAAATTAATCATGTCAATTTCTGTTCCCGATTCAAATGAATGACTACAAGGAAGTAGCGATGACCACAATTTCTTTCATGAAACATTTAAATGTATCAAATTTAAAAACTATGTTACTCTTCCTCATCCGTCAACTGGCCAACTTCATTTGTAAACATGAGTTCGTGGCTCCAGAGCATTTCCCCCGAATATAAACTTAGCAAAGTTACTGCCCCGAACCATCGGAATTGAATTTGAAATCGGAATCCAATCTAGACTTTAGAGCTAATTAGTTAAAAGTCGAAAAAGAAAACTCACCAGCACCAGACCCGCCACGATCGCCTCGATCGCCGCCAGTTCGACGTGACCCCGTGGGTTGCTCATCGCCACTGTCCAAGTCCGACATGTCAACCGCGTTGTGCGTTTGACTCTGACTACTGCTCCTCTGGCTCAAGGCTGAGGACAAAGATGAGGTTGACGAAGATGACTTCAACAATGACTTGGGCAAGTAGGCTTTACTGGATTTACCAGTCTCAACACTTTTTTCCCGTCTCCCAGCTATTTTTCTAAATTATTTCCAAACACCGGCTATTCTGCTCTCAACGTTCCAACCAATCCAACAGCTGCGTAAATTCGACCAAATTCGTGTACTTAATTCTGATTTTCAATTCCTTCCGTGAATCTTCCTGGTTCTTCGGAACTCGATTGGAAAAGGGTTTGAGTTCTTCGAGGTGAAATCAACGTCCCTTATCAGTCCTTGTTGCTGGCTCAAATGATTTAGGTCAGGCTAAACATGGCGTTGATGAACTTATCTTGAAAAGTTTTCAAAATGTCTGATACCCACCAAGTGCCACGTTGTCGTCAGGTTGGCTTGACTTGACTGGTTGGTTCGGGGTTGAGCTGTAAGTCGGAAGTTTTCGAAGTTTACGAAGTTGTTGTGATAAATAACAATCTGAACTCTCGAGTACACCGCTAATATTTTGTCAACAAAGTTGTAGGTACTGGTACTGATAAACGGGTAGTCAAGCACCAAGTTGAAAGCACACCGTAATGGTAGTATTAGATGATTAATATAGGATACGCCACTGAACTATCAAAGCTCGGTGGACATTATAGTTCAGGAAATCAATGACGAATGTGTAATTTTTTTTATTTAAATATGTTATTAAGTTATGCGGAGAATGCGGACCAGAAGTGCAAAGGCTGAACGATTGAGTGAAGTTCACTTATCACAAACAAATGAATCACTGGCTATTAGACTGTAGATAGCGCCAACGATTTATGGTACAGGGCAACGAGAATTTGTTGAGCTGGTTTGGTTTGAAGCTGATCGGGTTTTCACAATTCTGAATATAATCAATCTTCAAAATTTATTCAGAACGTAATCTTCAAGAAATGTCACCAGTTTTGATTTTCGTTTAAACCGTCCGAAGCTTTGTTGATGCATTTGGAAGTGGGCCGGTTTGAACGGTTAAATCAATACACCACTGTTTCACCGTGTTTGACTCAATCATGAACTGCAAATAATTAATAGACTGCTATAAATTATTTTCCTTCCTTTCCACACAATGTCTCCTAACGCATTTTGAGCTCAGATATTTGGAATTGGAATGACCTTTCCACAGGAATATGTGACAGTAAATACTCGTTTAACGATTACAGCTCCGATTGTATTAGTCTGCATTGAAAATAGTAGGGTAAGGTACGACTGCACCAGCCAGCACCACTACATACATTTGACTAAATCTTTGGATCAGAAAAGCAAGAATAAAATAGATTTCAACAATATCATAAACTCTTTATATGGTGCAGATGCAAAAATTGCATTTGCAAGTCGAAAGTATTTTGGAAGAATCAAAATTGCACCACACAATACTTTGTATATTGGCAATATTGACTCGAAATATTTTGAAATATTTGGGCCTTAAATGTTCTGCGTAAGTCATCCAATATTGATAGTAAGCCAACTTTAGCAAACTGGAATGCAATAAATTATTGCTTGTAATTTTAGCCAGATCTAACTAAGCAAGTATTATCGATTATGTCGATAGTCAAGTAAGGTCAGGATGGAAAGCTATATTTATGTAAACCTAATGATAGCGTAGACTTGGAGGACAAATGCAAATTCTCCTTTCTTTCTTTTATTTCTTCTAAATTTCAATAAATTTTAACAATTTCTGCAAAATGCTAGTCCCTTGTTAGTCCACTTACAGGTGCAAATCAAATGCTCATTTAAATATAATGACAAATGATCTTACCTCCACATGGACCACTTTCGATTTTGAGGCAGTGACTGACAACAGCTCAAGACTAAAGGGGAATCTGAAAAGGTCAAAACTCAACTCGGACAAAATTCCAAGCAGTCAGTGAAACTGATTCTGACCTCTGGGTCGTCGTCAGCAGTGTTTGTTGTCGCTGCGGTCGTCGGAAAAAGTTGTTAGACTCAAACTGGAGAATTCTCAACAATCGCATTCCTCTTGTTGTCTTTTTTCTTCAAATTCAGCAGAACATACTATGCAGAAATTGATGCAGAATCGCCAGACAAAGCCTTTGCTTTTTGGCTCAGCAGCTATTAAATCCAAACCAGGCCAGCAGACAGAATCAATCAACCACGCAAGGTCTTTTTCCCAGCAGCACCACCAGCAGCAGCAACAAAACAGTACAAAGTACACGCACGTTAGCAACAATTGCAAACTCTTTAAATAATTTACCTAATTTTTTTTACGAAACAACATTTTGCAGTGTTCTGCACTCAGCCAGCAATCAAGAACACTGTATGACTGTCTCCGAATTGAAAATTGAAAACAAAATACAGCTTGCAAATATTTGCACAAAACTTTTTTTTGCAAAACTGATATTTTTGCAGGTACAAGTTCAATCACATTTAGCAAATGGTATGGGGAATGGGGTGTCTGTCTGCACTGAAGAAGCAGAGCACTTTTTCTCGTAGAGGTCTAGCTCAATATCTCATGTATTTGTTGTCACCTTGTTTCGCTCTTTTTATATTTTGGCAATAATATTATTTGCATTCTGCTCCTCTTTCGGAGATGCATGGAGTTTTTGAGTTGGAGGAATTGGAATTGGAATTGGTTGAGGGGTAAAAAAAAAATGCAAGTTGTACTTATTAGTTCTGTTTGTTGTACTCTACACTCTGTACGTTACGTATGTACGTAAGTAATGTTACGTGATTCGTCCTTATGAGAAAAACTCTTTTTTGGATTTTTGTATACTTTTGAAGAAGAAGTTAGGGTTTATGAAGGATAGAATAGAATTTACAGACAGAGACCAGACAGAAGGTGTGGAAGTAGAGGTCCGTCCGTCCTAAAAAAAGTATAAGTTAAGTTGTAGTAGTAGAAGAGTTGAATTCAGAGAGAGAGAACCAAAATATGCCAAAAAAGATAGGAAACTTTTGCACCATGATCCACGGTGCTGGCTGTGCTAGGCTTTTCAAAGCTAGGCTGGGAGGAAACCCCGGCGCCTGGCTGCGCCAAATAATTCGCAAAGGGGACGCGAAAGGGTACAACAATCCATTCCTTGCTCTTGCTGCTCTACTCGCTCAACACTTTGCAAAAAAAAAATCAAATGGCAATCGTTTTTGCCAATGTGGGTCTTCCTATGTATGTAGGTTTCTGGGTATGTCTCGTTCTTGTCTGGCTTTTTGCAAGGAGAACAAGACTAGGAGCTTAGGCAAGGCATGCAGTGCAGAAATCTACTATGCGCCACCTTGGACATCTGCTGAGAGGAGCGGAGACTCTAGAATTCGCAATACTCCAGCTGATCAATTGGGTTTGCGAAATGTGCAGCCAGCAGCTCTGCATGCACACTGTGTAGTGTGCACTGTTAAAGACAGCTTGGGAAAATGAGAGGATGTCGATGTCTGTCTAATTGATTCTTGATTGAGATTTGAGAATTTTGTTGCTTGCTTTCACTTTTCACTAATGTATCCTAATTTTTTAGCGTTGCCTTAAGGTTTGATTTTCGGTTTTTGTTGTCGTTTTTTGAAAACAACTTGAGTAGAAGAAATCAGGAAAATGTGTGCGTGTTTAATATTTTGCAAAAAAGTATAGTAGAAATTGGAATTTCAAGGACTTTCACCGTTCCCTCTATTTTGAAATCCGTAAGATGAATTTTTAATTTAAGAATTTGAGAAGGATTTCTTGCCTAGAAAATAGTTAATACTTAATTTCTTTGCTTTCACGCATCAGTTGATATTTGATTTGCACTGATTTCCAAGTTATGCTTTGCAATTCCCGAAGAAAGTCGAGCGAAGGGCAACTGCAGTTTTTGGCGTGGTTAGCATTTAGCATAGCGAAAAACCAGTATGATTTCTGAAATTCTGACAAGGAAATTTTTTTTACGTCTAGTAGTATATACTCTGGGACGAGCCAGGTGGGGGTGGTACAGCCTAACCCTACGCTCGACTTTCTTGAAGATGTACATTTTTTAGGAAATAAAATACTACGGCCAACATTTTATAGAACTTTACCTGCTAATGCACTTTCTAGGGCCACGAAATGTACCATTTTAAGTACAATTGCGATGGTGACAACTCAGAGAACGAGAAAGTCGATGATGACTTTGATGACCCTTGGGTTGAAAGAAGCAATCCGAACCCGATTGTCAATGCTAAAGCTGTCGAAGCTATGAAGAAGCTCGATGAATGGGATAGGCAATTTTTTGTCAAAGAAATTGCGAACAAACGTTATTCCAAGTTCACAAGTTACGATGCTTGCCCTAAAGGATCAGTCCTGTCTTCCAAAGAACACAAAGTTTCAGTTCCTGGGCAATACCATAATTGTCCGTTTATACATACTGGCTCTGGAGATGAGTATTTAAGCTCTCCAATTCTTCTTAGCCCTTCATCCCCTTCAAATGGACTAACCGTTCCGAAAAGCTCAAGACTGCCAAACTCTCAAACGAAGAAAGGCAAAACGTTAGCCAGATTCACGAACAGCTAAACTAAACCTTGGTATGCTTTAATATTATAACATTTTGTGATATATTTAGTCGGGAAATTTGCTCTCAATGTTCGTTCAATCACTTCGCCCATGAAGATGCTGGCTCGCACTACGAAAGTTATTTACGGCAACACACATTTGCTCAGTAATCAAATTTGACTAATCAAACTAAATGTAATGGTTCTAACTACAAATTGGTTCATGAATAGTTTGTACCCTGAAGGACCGCCTAATCCAGCCGGGCGCTCCGTCGAAGCTCTAAGGAGAGCTTTTGATGTAAGCCTTGTGCTATACGGACATTTAAAAAGCAGACAAAAGGTGATTATTTAAATTTTGTAAAACAGCTCCCTGACCGTAGGCAAAGCGCAGAGGAAATTAAGCGTGCCCTTCTTGGAGAATTTATTTCGGCAACCACACCTCAAAATTGGTTGGAAGAGCTAAGAGAAGCATTGGACCCAGGAAAGAAGAAAGACTCTCAACCTGGATCAAAGACTTTAGTCAAAACTCCCAAAAAGTCAGGTTCAACCAAAATCAAACGGACATTTAGAGTGTCAAAAGCTCCTCCACGTCCAATAATCAGCGCCATAGCCGCAAGGAAAACAAGGTCATCCCAAGTAACAGCTCGCAGAGCTGCAGAAGTAGCACTCAGCTCCCTTTTTGGTATCGAATCAATGACTATCTTGAATAAAAAATTTAGCGATGTCAAAAGCCGATACTTAAACATGCCGACCAAGCTGATAAAAAAAAGCAGCAAGGAAGGGGATATTGCTGCATTATTGCCAGTTCCTCTTACTGTTCCAACAACTTTAAAATTACAACAACGTCCAAAAACTGCTGGTATTTTAAGAAGAGAACCGACGGCAGTACCAGTTTCTGTAGAACACAAAGTCATACCGAAGGTGATGACCAAAAGCAAGCCACCCGCGATCGTGAAACCTGAAGAGCCAAAACTGTCGAAACCTACAAAGCGTAAGGCCCCTACTGGTCGTCTGCGGACGGTTCGGTTATCAATGAAGATTTCTATACATTGTAAAACTGTTTTTAGGAAAGAAAATACGAAAAATGAAGCTTGCTTCTCCTGAAAATTTGCGAGCTAGTACTACTACAGGTGGAATCAAAGTGTCCAAGCCAAAACTAGTTTTGACTAAAAAGAAAAAGGCGTCAAAAACTAAGCACTCGTCGTCTAATCAAGCATTTGGTTTTGAGTTTGAAGAAATTTTAAATAGACACAAACCTGTCAAAAACAAAACAAAGGCAGCTAAAAAGGGCAAGAAGACCGATGAGGTTGAGGCTGCATTTGCAATTGAAAAGTACAAAAAATCTATCCTCAAAATGTTGGAGAGAGGAGACAAGGCTTCCGAGGACAAATTGCAAATTAATTCTCTGAACGATACTGAAGCGGATTGCTCAACTTCTAAGTAATTTTCCATTTTCAGTTTTTGTTTATGTTGGAATGGAATTTTTATATGATTTCTAACCTTAGAGTAGGGAATTATACCAGTATCTCTTTAGATCCTCTAAGTTTTTAACAAATAGGCCAAGATCTCAACGTCACAGAAAAGTCATTGGAAAGAAGAGAGCAAAGGCAACCAAGACAGAGCCAGTAACCTTAGTATTGTACAAAGGTCCGGAACAGCAACCGCATGATTATTCCAAGTCGGCTACAGCCCTAAATGCCAACACTACCGTAAATTATGGTAACTTTTACCGTCCTACGACTACAGATGGACTTCAAATGTCAGGCTGGACAAAGAAGAACACACTATTTTTACCAATCGGTTTAAAACCAAATATGCCAATGGGTCCTAAAACAGATGAAGACTCGCTTCAATCAATAATGTCAGCCAAAGGCATTCCTCAACATACGTCTCGATTCATGAAGTGAAATATCCAAAATAATCCGTAAATGTTTAGGATTAACCATTTATTTCTTGCCTTGAAAAAAACTGAATTCGTTCACAAAGAGCAATGAATAAGATAAAATAACTGGAATTTTTTACTCATTATCTTCACTCCTGAGACGAGCAGCGGCATTCGTCACTCGAATTGACAGTTCTTGGGCTCTCTCAACAATGGTTTTCCTTTTCTTGGAGGATACTCCGTGAGCAATTTCGGCGCAGTATTTCCGATTTTGCATCATCAACATCTCGAGTTCCTATTTCAAAAAAGCGGCGATTAATACATAATAATACTTTAATATAAAATCATTGGCCCTTAATCCTTAAGTAGTGTTGCCAAATGGAACTTAACGGAAATCTCTAGCTGAATTACTGATATTGATAGCCGGAAATTTTAAATTCGATCCTCGATCGTTACTAATTAAGTCCTGTTCATGTAAATCACTACAGAACTTGATACTTTATAGTTTCTGGACTTCACTGCTTGGATTTAGTTAGTTTTAGTTTACCTTAACATTGTGGACCAAAACTTTAATGAATCCAGTTGGGAGCATATGTCTAGTCTTTTTGGCTGAGCCATAACCAATGTTGGGCATCAAGTACTGGCCCTTAAATCGCCTCCTCACTCTGTTGTCAATACCCTTGGGCTTTCTCCAATGCTCCTACAAAGGAATCAAACGTACAAAATATTTAGTTTTCAGTCGCAGAACAAATTCAATACAATTTCTGGCTTGGCTTTGGAATATTGTTCAAAATATAATAGGAATTAATTAATTAGCTTGATGACCACCTTACCTTGACTTTGACATATCGATCACTTTGATGTCTGATGAAAGTTTTCGTCCGTTTCTTCAAAATCCGGGGTTTTAGTGCTGGCCTAAGCGCCATTTTTCAGCCTCTACAAATAAACCAATGAATCGAAATTAATATTGAATACGCTAGTCATAACTACTGAACATATGAATTCAAGCCTAAACTGCCAATGCCAGTTTTCCAATTACGTCCACGGTCGCCTCGCCCAGTTGAAAAAGGATTTATAAATTTGCCTGTTCTCACGAAACCCAAAGCTTGTTGGTTTTACTCTACTCTTTTGACAATCTAAATTTTGATTAAAATTTGATTGAAAACTAAAAACTTACCAAATTAGATTTGTAAAATTTGTTCGGCACGTCTGTTTGAGGAGAATGAAAAATCCCACCTCGCTGCTTGAGAAATGCAAAGACCACGCTTCGTGCTCGCAGTGCTGCACTACGTGCAGGCAGGGCAATGAATCTAATGCTGAAAAAATTAAACATGCCGGTGAGATTGGGACGACCTCTTCCACTCCCAATTCGCCCATCCATTCATTCCACAAGTACATAGCAGTGGGCGCAAGTGTCTCGAACTATTCCAATCGCAATCACAATCATTAACCAATTTTGTCAAAAATTTTCATAATCACAATTTACAAATTTTGGCCTATAAAAGAAAAGATCCTACATCAAAAGTCGCAACTACCACTGCCTAATCGAAACGTGCTTGGTTCCGCTTGTCCATAAACATTTAAAATCAAGAATTATTTATTCCCGTTCTGCTCATTGCATTGTGCTCATTATTAAGATAAGACCAATAATTTTTATTCAGTGAATTCGGTCTCTCATTTATTGCAGCCAGCAACAAATCGTACCGTACCCGACCCGTCTGATTCGTCTTAGCTTTCTACAACGCTAATAATTTATTATCAAGTCAATCTAGTTACAAATTACACTAATGCTGAATAAAAAAAATGCAACTGCAATTTCAAGTGTTTGATTTGATTAAGGTTCTGACTTCTGAGCCAGTCTGACTATTTGTCATTTTTATGTAGCATTTACGAAAAGATGAAGTTCACTCCTTGTACGTCACGTTTGCAAGCGGCCTTTCCAACGTCATTCTTTACAAACAATATTTTTATTTTCTGTGCCTGACACATCCGGGGACTAATTTAATTAAGGCATCAATTAGGCTAATTCCCTCACAACATCTTCCTTATCTAATGACTAATGGTACGCCTTATTGCGAACATCTTCCCAACCTTTGCTCACTATTGTACGTGAGCAAGAGCAATGAGAGATCGCCGAAATTTTATACTATAGCCCACATATCTTCATATTTTTTTTTACTTGTAACTTTACAAGAAGTATGTATGAGTCAACTTCTAAACATTAGCAATGCAATGTCAGAATGAGCAATGTGTGGTTGTGTCTGTGTGTGATGCTGTAAAAAACGTGCCAGGAATCTGGGCATGCAAACTGCAAAGTAATGTTTTCAATCCTTTTTTGCATGCAGTTTGGTTAAATACGCGGAGAACTCAATTGGTTTATACAATAGAGGCGGAAGGTGTAGAATGGAGTATAAATAAACTCCATACATATAAATATTGACTGCCAATTTTTTCAAATGCCAACTGTGTCAATTTGTTCAAAAATTGTTTTAGTACCTGCTTTCAAATGGTGCCAGACGGATATTACACTGTAGAATTGAATAAAACAGAATGGGTACTACCAACCCGCTATCAAAATCCAAGTCCGGTCGGCAGTGGAGCCTACGGACAAGTTTGGTAATTACAAATTACTCAGATAAATGAAATTTGCAAAATTCGGGCATGCACATTTCCTCAGATTTCAGAAAGTTTTTTTTGGGATATTCGGTGTCTTGTCTTTATCGTCTGTATGGACTTTGAATTTGAACAGCTCAGCATTGGATATTTTGAATACGACAAATGACAACAAAGTTGCAATTAAGAAATTGGCGAGACCATTTCAAAGTGCGACACATGCGAAGAGAACTTATCGAGAAGTCCGAATGTTGAAACATATGGCTCACGAAAATATTATTGGACTTTTAGATGTTTTCACTCCATGCAATTTGAACGAAGGATTAGAATCCTTTCAGGATGTGTGAGTCGATGTCTAAATTCAATTTAAAAAATTAATATATAAAATATAAATCCAGTTCTTGGGAATTCAAAGGTTGGATAACAAACTCGTTCTCATTCCAGCTATCTAGTAACACCGCTTATGGGAGCGGACTTAAACAACATTATCAAAACCCAAAAACTTTCAGATGAACATGTACAATTTTTAGTATATCAAATTTTAAGAGGATTGAAATATATTCACTCGGCTGGAATTATTCACAGGGTAACATAAACGATACCACCATCCTTTTTTCACTTCATTTCACATTACATGAACCACTATCATTAAAGTTAACCAAAACTTGAATTTAGGACTTGAAACCGTCGAATATAGCAGTAAATGAGGATTGTGAGCTCAGAATTTTAGATTTTGGGTTGGCTCGTCCCACCGAAATTGAAATGACAGGTTATGTTGCGACAAGATGGTACAGAGCTCCAGAAATTATGCTCAACTGGATGCATTACAATCAAACAGGTTAGAATTAACCTACATAATTTGACTAAACATTTTATTTTATTTAAAAGATTTCAATTCCATGTACAATCGAAAATTGTCCTCTGCTTGCAGTTGACATTTGGTCCGTGGGATGCATAATGGCTGAGTTGTTGACTGGCAAGACTTTATTCCCTGGAACGGACCGTAGCCTCAAATACAAATTTGGAATTTTAGCTTGAAAGATACTTTATATTTTGCAGATTTGGTGGATTTTTTCTATTTGTGCTTTGCTGTCGATAGTTGACATTTGCTTGTCGCTTAGCATTCAGTTGTCCAATGGCGAATCTATTTTTTATAGCTCACTTGCTTAAAGGAACTTGCTGAACGCTTCATGATTAGCTGCTTGTTTCGTCCAGAATTTTATTTTTGTTGTTTTCCTTAACTGGTGTTAAATCGCAGACATCAACCAGTTGAATTTAATAATGGAATTGTTGGGAAAACCGAAAGAGTCACTTCTTGAAAAAGTTTCATCTGAACCGGTTAGTTACATTTATTGCAATTTTCCTTAACTGCTATCCATCTTGGAAAACCTGTAGACATCGATCAATTGGTGAAAATACTTAAAGTCACTGGGATTCCGTTCGACGGGTTATTGGAGAGAATGTGTAGTCCCGAGGTATCTCTGACGATTCGAAAATACACTCTACTAAAGTCACTAAAGTCCACTTGACTTGAATTCGAAAAATACCGAAAAGTTTCTAGTAAATTTTACTCGAGTACAATTATGACTTTGTAATCAAATCAATTTCAGGCCAGAGTGTACATACAATCACTGCCACCGATGAAGAAGAAGGATTTTAAAATTGTTTTCAAAGGTGCAAATCCTTTGGCCATCGATTTACTAGAGAAAATGTTAGAATTGGACTCAGAACAAAGGATTACGGCAGACAATGCACTTTCTCATCCATATTTGTCACAATACGCTGATCCAACTGATGAGCCAAACTCTCAACCGTATGACCAAAGCTTTGAAGACATGGAAGCACCGTTGGAATCATGGAGGCGTGAGTACAAATTCATTCAAATGCAATTCTATCCTAATCATCAAGAAAATTGAATTAATAATATGTAGTGTTTGCAGAGCTCGTCTTCGATGAAATCGTTTCGTTCAAGCAAAACAATTTGCTCACAGGTGGTGTGAAAGCACCAGACGACCCGAGAAAATGTCCACAATAACATAGTAATTACATCCAAATGCATCCTTCAGAAGTATTATACTTTCTTACACTTGCAATATAATTATTTAATACGCAATGTGAACTTACTTAACTAACAGATGTACTTACAAAAAAGTGCCTTAATGAAACAAATGCGGACCACCTACGGGATCGGAATAACAAACCGAAACCGAAAATAATCTTGTATTAATCCACCTAATGCTATTAACCATTGTTGAACAATAGTTTATTCGAATATTCATTTTAACGACTGTGGTCTGTATAGTTCATTCGTTCATTCACGGAACTGCCTCCAGCTTTAATTCTACCTAACCGAAGTAACTGTTAACTTCATTCTTAGAGCAACATGTTCAAGGTATTAAAAATCTACTTTTTTGTCAGACAAATGAACAATAAAAGCTTCAGTAATATTTATCATAATTTCAAGCAAAAAGTGGCCATCAAGTTCTTTGCAGAATGAGTTTATTGCTCAGCTAATTTCTGACCGATTAGTAATTTTATTTTGCTTAACAGAAGCTTCCCCTTCATGTTTATGAAAACTAGATAGATGCGAAACTGAATTCTGATGAAATTATTTCCTTTAGTGCAACTGCAATATTAGGACGCGAAAATTGCAAAGCTGTGAATTCAGAACAGGGAGATTGACTAAACTTGTGATAATGTGATTTAACACAACCCATTCGATTTGTTCGGTTGATCTGACCTTGCTTACAAATAAAAATATTAGATTAGAGTCCCGAAGATATTTAATTGTTCTTCAGTCAATTTCGAAAAATTGGCGATTTGAGGATTGAGTATTATTAAGGACTGTAGAATGTCAAGATATGAAGCTGTTTCTATTTTCGATCACCTGCACGGTACGATACGATAAGACATTGGGTTCACATATCACAACACAAGACAGAATTTTGTTGTTAGAATAGGTTTATTGCATTGAAATGATTTCGATTTTTTCGATTGATTTGTAGGCATTTAGTTTACGGATTCTATGTTAAATGTTAGTCAGTACAATGTTAAGTTTTATCTCACTTATACGACTCTGGAATTACAAACAATGCACAAAAGTTGTATTTAACTGACTGACTTATTTAGACATCAAATTTGAATTACAGTAAGATATGTTCAGGTAGACGTTTCTTAGTCCTAATTTACTAACTTAACCGTACATAAACGAACATTTTGATATTAGGCGTTTTCATTTTTTTGTGCTTCAGTGCCAAGCACAGAGCTTGTAGGGCCTTTTTTTCATTGTAAATTGGCATCAGTTTTCGACGAATTAGAAATTCTCAACTTTCGCAATGCAAACACAAAATCTAAACATTGTTCGAAATGCTGATACATTTGTATTGTAAGTAATGAGTCTGGGCCTGGGTGGTTGTCCCTAGAGCAAAAACCTTGATCACATTCTAATTTCTAATCAAGCTGTGAGTCTGTAGGAAACTTGAGGCAACGAGATAAATGCCAAAGCTTCTATTTTAGACAATTTCAAAATATGTTGGGTCTAGATTCGATCACTGGTTCTATACACTGGCGCTTAGTACTACATAATTTTTGGAAACAAAGAAAGGTCATAAAATAGTTTACAAAATGTTAAAATTGTGTTGTCAAAGTTTTTTCAAGTCAGCCACTGGCCAGGCTTAAAATTAGCACGAATACATTACAATTAGAATATTTTAATTGAAGTGTAGCAGGTCAGTTTTGTGTAAACTTTATCACGAATATCATTTTACGATGTTGAATGATCGCAATTGCAATTTAATGTTTGCGACTCCTCCGATAGTATCACTTGGACTAAAATTTACAAAATTAGATTGTAATTATTTAGTTGTACTTCATGGAATAGCTTTTGAACTTCGGGAAATCAATGATACATCTCGTATTTTGATATTTTAGTAACAAGTTATGCTAGTCTGTATTCCGAAAAAATGGCACTATCAGTGTATTATTTTTTTGATAGTGCAACTTGAAACAGCTCAACGCAATTAGCCCAGGTCGAATATTTGGAAGTTTTGGAAAACTAAATATGTGCAGTTTCCAAAAAAAATCACATTCAGTTGGAAACAACGGACAGTGAGCTGTGGAAGCCTTTGATTAGAATTTGGAAACTAAGCATGGAGAAAAGTTCAAAATTGATTTAGCAGAAGAGGAGGTCGGGAATTGGGGAAGTCTTGTTTGTAGTTGCCATTAAATGTTCTAAAATTACGATTCACGAGTTAGGAATTAGGATATTTATTATGCATTACACAATTAAATAGTTTCTACTCTACTAGTGATGAATGAAAAATTCTAATATTTAAATTGTGTGCTGGAGCAAAGGTTTTAAATAATGGCTAAGTAAGAAATGAGATAATTTGTGTAAGGATTGAAGGAAGGATCAGACCACCGAACACTTTTCTTTGACTTTATTTGTCGAAGACTTGGAGGAGCCTCTGGAAGAGCTCTTCGAGTCCATCTGAAGACTCATGTTTCGGTGTTTCTCTAGTGTGAGCAACTCTTGAAACAATTCTTTTACGTTGTGATTCGTTTTCGCTGATGTCTCGATGTAGTTGCACTGCCAATGCCTCGCTTCATTTTCACCTTCCGCCTGAAAACAAAAAAGTTCAAATGAACAAATGATGGCATTTTTCCAAGAATGCTTGTCTAACTCAAGGATTCTTATTCTTAATAGGTGTGCAGATTAGGTAAGGAGTACAACTTGTAAAATGTATACTAACTCGTATAGTCCTCAGTGTAACAAAATTTTGTGTTCCTGAGCTATGGTAAAATTGTGGTGCTGATCGAGAAGCCGTCAAATGAACAAGATATTTTAACGATGCTTGTTTTGGTAACATTTAACTTAGAAGTTTCACAAATTCTCCCAACATAAAACAGGATAAATCCAAATAATAAAACAAGAACGACAAAAAAATTAACAAAAGAAACTTGGAAAGTTCGCCTCTAAATTGGATGAGAAATATTGTCAAACTAGGGGTGATCAAGGATGAAAGCAGCTGTTTTTCGAAATAATTTGACCTCAAATGCATATGTACACTGAGCAGAGAACAATAGCTTGTATAAGACAGCAAAGAGTCAAGAAAGATGAATCCTAAGATAATCAAAAAATACTCGTGGGGAACGCAAATCAGGATCGGTAAGGCGCAACATTTCCTGAATCGACAAACCGAAGAATCTTTGCAATATCTGGGTGAAGGTGAGGAATCCAACGTTTCGCAAGAGTGGGTTTGTCTGGTTGGGCTTGGATGCAATGAATGACAAGGAAGAATAGAAATTCGCACATCCGTTTTCATCCTGTAATAAATTATTCTGGAGAAGCTGGAATAATTCATAGCCTTCGTTCGCGTGCAAGGTCACTCTGTGAAAAATGAACTTGTTAGGAGTGACATTGAAATAGAGCTCCAGTCAAATATACTCTAAACAACTACAAGCTGATGTTAGGGAGAGAAGCAAAAGGTGTTTGTTTATCGCAGTCTCACACTCACAAGGAAAGACCATCACATTTTGTGTAAATTAAATTGTGACATCAATTTTCGCCTTGGCGAGAAAAATCCTTAGAAAAATCCATAAAGACAACATAAACGACAACGACACAGTTAATATTGCAAAATTTCACAGGAAAGGCAGCGTTCGACTGAATAAATCCTGAAAATCCCAAACCTCATTGAATAGCCAATTTTGAGTAGAGTCGAAGAGTAGCACTCAACACGTCCTCCAACTTTGGTAGTAAAATTTATTCAAAAAGGAAATCAATTTTGCATATATTTTAAACAAAAGGTAGGCTGGATTCAATCTCGGGCTCAGGACAATAATTTAATTCAGTCATGACATTGAAATATGATCGCAGCGGTCGTTGGTAAACGCAGTTACACCGCACTTTGACTACTTTTTCCCACCAAAGTTGTTCCAAAATATGTTCAGATCCGAATAAGTTATATCTGTAGAGTTGGTAATAAATTAAATAAGCCATCACCATCAATTACGCAGGCACATCTGAGTGAGCAGAGCTAAGCTATTTCTTTATCTGCCTTGAATTGGCTGTTGCTTCTACTTCCAACTTCGAACTGGGGTGTCCAACTCCATAATAATTCCTTACCCTAGAGAGGTGGAGAAAGCAAAAATTGCCTAGGTTGAACTTAGAAATAGTTGAGAGCCTGACTGAATAAATGGAGTACATGGGATGACCCTGAGCTCAATATGAAATATCCTGGTGGCAGACTCTGGTCTCAAAATGATCTTTCTTTTTGGTATTGTGCCAAAACTAAGGGAATCAACTAACCCGAGTTACCCGAGGCTTTGCAGAAGAGAAAAGCGTTGGAACTAGAAGCTGGAGTTGGAGCTTAGGAACTCGACTGCTTGAAAGCAGCTAAGGATGGTAAGAAACTGGAATGGAATTAGAATGGAACCCTTGCTGTGCTTTCACTCAGGCAGATTAGTTACGCTCCATTACTTTCTCCGCCAAAGTCTTATCCTTTCACATGAACTATATTCCGATTCGGATTCAAAAAATAAAAAGCAAATCTTTCAAGACTCCGATCCTCGTGTCATTTTCCTCCCATCTTTCTTCCGTCTCACTCAGCTGTGCGCCACTAGAGTTGGCCGTGACCTTTGTTCTTTGTAATAATTTTTACTAAGCTCACTGCGGGGAGCTTATTGCATTGTAGTTTTAAGAGACCATCAATTATTAACCAACAAGAAACTTAATTTAAACGTTATATTGAGGGAAGTAAAATTTCGGATTGTGTCTGAGCCAATGAGAGATCAATGTTCTACACGTCCAGTCTTGTAATGCAAGCTTGTTCTGAAGTGGAACAATGGAACAACTGACCTTCTTGGAAATAGCACAAAAATCGTTATCAGGTCGATTCCACTTTTCATTATGCTTACGAGCAATCCAATCAGACGGAAGTACTACGAGTGGTAAACGCACACGGAAATGTGGAGCAGGTTTCTGCCCACGCTAAGTACGACGTGCAGGCTAATTAACTCCAACACTTGGCCTTTGGGGCATGATAGTCAAATACAACAGTAGAATCGAATGTCAATGTCAGTCTGCCACTGTCATTATCGGGATTCGCGAAGACCGTCATCGTGAAATCGGGATCCGTATTTATTTGCGTAATATGAGTCGCCAGTTCGCTACCAGAAGTACCTGCGCAGTTTGCTTGACTAACTTGTTCCAAAGACGACAAGACTTCTCTTTAGCAGCCCTTTCTTTTTCTCATGATCAAACTACGAGTAGTTAACAATGACGCAAGAGAAATACAATTTATTCCGCGTTGATTAGTTGGGCATAAATTTACTGACGTCGATTCGTCGCACTCTATATTTAAACTAAACTATCATCCGATGGAGAAATCACAAAGCCAAACAAACACCGATCAAATTATAGCCGACTGGCTTCTTGGATTTGACTTAGAAATAAAACGTTGACGCGTGGCTCTACTCCAACTCATAGACTGTTGTTTAGATCTCAATTTTAGGATTAGGAAAATGTTTGTAGTTTTAAGCAAACAATAGCAGACTGGCGAGAAACTACGAATTAGGTCCTCAAGGCTGTGATCGATCCACAATTCCACATAATTGTGGATCGTTAAGTGCGGCCTGAGGGATGCCCCTCGACATCCAGTATTTGCATTCTCATTCATAAATTTAAATTAGAAAACTTAAGCTCAAACTTTGCAAACTTTTGTGAAGTGTGAATAATGCTTTCTCGCATGTGCAGTTTATCTCCTTCCAAGTGGAAAGTCAAACTAAAGAAGACGAATATGTTTACTCAGAATTCTATAAAAGCCATTGTCAAAAAGTTTTTAGCTCTCAATGATTCAATTCACAACGGAGTGAAATATCCTGAAATATTTGATCCAGTTGTAGCCCACTGCCTCGTAAAAGCGTCAACGAATAAAGCATTCGCGATGTGACAAAAGTGAATTGAGGTTAAGCAAACCTCACCCCTGCCAACTTTGAGACTTGGATGGAGTGGAAGGTTAGCGTAGTTTGTGTTTGGCTGGAAGCTTTAGCTCGCTTTCTCCGCTTTCCCCAGGATTCCTTAGGCACTCTGTCAAGCAATCGAAAGCGGGGCTATGTGCGTAAATAATTAAATAACTTTGTTCTAGCCGGTTCTCGATCGGTTCAGCTTCTACGTCGGCTGCTTATGAGATGATGAAACACTCAGCAGGGATTTCGCGCGACAGTCAGCGTGGCTCACGAATAAATTCAACAAATGGATGGGATGGAGTTCAGTTGATGAATAAAATAACAATGGAAGGCTGGAGGAAAGCCGAAAGGAAGGAAATGAGTTGGTACCTGAGTGAGTTCTCTGTTTTCTTGTTCATCACACTTGTTCCCGACAAGAATGATGGGGATGTCCTGGAGATCACCTTTGATGGACCGAATCATGTCCCAAATCGGCCTGAGCTCTTCTAGACTCTGCCGGGAAGTAACAGCGTAGACTAGAATAAAGGCATGTCCTTTTGTAATCGAAAGACGCTGCATAGCAGGGAATTGGTGGGAACCCGTCGTGTCCGTGATTTGAAGTGTGCAAACATTGTTCTTGTTACAACTGATGACCTGCAAATGTCAAAATTGAAAAGTTTAGCAGACGTTTGTTTGGCCAGCAACGGCTTGGCGGATGGCCTGGGATCAGAGTGACTTGACTCTCCTCCGACCCAACTGCGTGTTTACTGACTATAATATTTATCAGATTTCATTGCATTGGTCCGGCCTTTCTGATGGGCAAAGTTATAAGCACCGTGCTTAGCCGTTACTTTAGAGATTGGTTGTTGGTCAATCTGCCTTTGTTGACTTTTGTGATGAAGATACTACAAGTACTAATGGTTATTGCTACTTAATTATTTGCTAGTGGTTCTTGTTTGGACGACTTCTTTGTAATTCATTAATGCTGTAGTTCCACTGACTAACTAACCAATAATACTCCTCCATAGTTTCCATTTGAGATCTCTGCCAAACCAAAATTCGGATTTAGTAATATTTTGACACTAAATTCTGAAATTCCAAAAACTAGCTAACTCTTTTCACGGATTTCATGGACGTTGCTTTTGATGTGATTTAGTGCGAAAATCGGGTATTTGTAATATTTTCCTTTGAGCAATAGATTCAGTAGAATCCTCAATAAAGGCATTGTAAAATGTCGTTTTTGGTTTATTGTAATAAAGTACCACGAAGTGTGTAATTTTTAGAATTTTAAATGAGAAAAGTGACGTTATCATCGAGCGGGATAACATGCTGAGCGCATTTCTGTTGAATGGGATTGGACTCATTTATTCAACCTAAGTTGCCTAAGTTCGTGCTAGAAATTGGCCTCGTTGTAACAAATTGAAAGTCTTCTTAATTTCACTCACCCTCGACTTGAGATGAGAGCCAAGACAAGCCTAATTTATTTAAGTGATGCATGATCGACCAATCCCTTTAGTTCCTTTAGCCTTCTTGGTCTCAATTTAAACCAAGACGAGGCATGAACACAAACAATATTTGATATGTATGTCAAATTAGTAGCCCATTCAAGCATTCATTTCATTCTAAACTGTCTTAACAAGCAGTCAAGTATTGGGCTTACTAATCTGCAAGGAGGTTTCGAAACCCACTACAATTACCATCATGTATGTGTATATAGCTAAGCAGCAAGTTTAGGAGCTTTTCTCGGAAAATTGTAAAAAAACATCACGAAGATAATATTAAGACACAACAAAATTACAACTAAAAACACTGGAATCAAAGGAAGTAGACAGATTTTAGTTAAAACGCGTAGGTTGGTAAACCAATTTGGAACAATACAGAACTAAATCGGTGCACTCAACACCCACGTGGAATACGAAACCGTATAGATTACGGATAAATCAGTTTGACATATCCGTCTTGTGAAATGATGTTTGTTCGGCTCCTCTAAACTATAGTTAGCCTGCTTAGCTTAATTCTATAATACGCTCTTTTACGTCTAAATCTTGTTATTTCTAATGAAAAATAACTTACCTGTCGATATGTATCTTCAATGGTTGGAATATAAGCGTCCCGAAATGTGCCTTTGATGAATCGGAGAACTAGGGAAGATTTTCCAACACCGCCAGCACCAAACACGACGACGCGGTAGTCATTACTCTGTTCAGGCATTGTTTATGATTGGCAGTATTTTATTTTCACTCTCTGTGGTAAAAGTCTACTAGCCTCTACAAGTCCAGTGCGATCGAGAGGAGAGGTAGCTGACACTGGTAAACAAAAATAAAAAAAGTTGCACAATTATTATAAAAAAGAACCAATTAACTCCTTGTTAAGGTCAATTACATTGCTAAAAAGCCCTGGTCCTACTCTGTGCTAATTAATTTAAATACAAAGTCAGTAAGAAGTCAAAAGTAAAAAAGAATTATTATGGGAACCCAACCAGATATTGTACCAATTTGTCGCTGCTTCAACTCAACTGTACTGTCTTATTCATCTGGCATTGTCGAAACATGTTTCGAATTCAAATTGAAAATACCACAGAATCTTTCAAGTAATGTCCCCAGTTAAATAAACGACTTGAATTTGTGTATGTCAATCTCATTTTCAGATTCACTTAAACAGCTCAAAACACTGGGGGTACCGGGTACTCAACAAAAGGTTGTGCAATTAGAAGGTTGCGTGAAACCCGGAAAGAGAAAACAAGGAATGATGCAAAATTGCAAATTTCCTTTCCTTTTCACAAACTTATCTTTCACCCGCACTGCATACACGCATTACTAATGCCATTCCATCCAATGTGCCTTGCACTATTTCCATGTGTTTAGCCATGGCGCAGACACTCGCACCAGTTTCCTATAATCGCGTAAGCGATAGCTTTCTCCGTTACGTGGATTTTACTGCGGCATCCGCATCAGGTTTCACTCTACCACACATGATTCCTTCGATTTTCTGACGACCTTCCGATATGCGAACCTAAACCCCGAAAACCCGAAGAGCGTGAGCACAAAACACCAAAACCCGAAGAGGAACAAACAGAAAGAAGACGGAGGAGTCAAATAACTCTTCTACAGTAACGAACTAAATTTTGGTGAACAATAATAATTAATTTATAAGGGCTAGTTTGAAATCCTGCCATCCTAATGAATAGGTTTACGTACGTATCAAATGTCTTGGTAAAAACGTAATTTGGATTGTGGAAAAGATTACAACTTCCCTAATGAATGGAATTAATATTCACGGGTTGCATTGCAAATTGGAAGATTTGAAGTACTAATAGCTATAATGATGTGGAACTAAACCCGACCAGCGAATTAATTTCATGTGTATTAGCAAAACTTGCAGTGAAGTAACATGATCTGTACATTTCAAATATTTGTAGAAACATTTTGCGAAATACGTGATTAGGGGAATGCAATGGTTGTAAGCGTATTTCACGATCCACCAGGGATCTGGAATTGATGATTAATGTGTGTGTTTCTATTTAATTGTTTAAGTCTCCCAATAAGGAGTTGAAAAAGGGGCCTTAGCAAATCCGTCGAGAATTATTCAAGTAAAACGTGTGACAGACCGACACCATTGGTCATTGCATGGAGGGTTATCGCAAGGCCGCGATGATTGAGATCTGTCGCCAACAAGTACTCGTACATGAATATTTGTTTGATTAGAGCTGGCCCCTATTCCGTGTCAATTTCAGTTTGGACAGAGAAAGTAGCATTCATAGACTGTACTTTAGGTATTGCTACGACTGCGGTTTAGCATTACTTGTGTGTGTCTACCTCCCGCTGGTTTCAGATCAAAGTCATTCTCAAACTAATTACCACCTCAATGATATTTGCAAGTGCATTGGACTTACGCTGTCGGCGAAGTCAATAACATCTTGAATTCTCGAAACCCAGTATTTGATAAAGTCACAAGCGGTTGGTTGTTCAGTGCGAGAAATGAAATTGAGTAAATGCTGTGCTTTATATTGAAATGACCCAGCTTCCTAGAACTCGACTGCTAGAAGCAAACCGGAACCCCCATTCGTCTTTCAGCCAATCTTCAGGAAAAGTACCGGGAGTGCGAAATTTATACTGGTATTACTGGTACTGATCAGTGTTTTGGTTTTTTATTATTCCTTATGCCTTCCATGAATGCTTTCAGGCCTTCAAACGTCAGGTATCATAGTTTGGAATTTGCATGAACTTGACTAATGATGCAAAATACACTATTACATTTAGTTCCGGGTTACTTTCAATGTCAATGCTTTTGAGGAATTAATGACGTTGGTATTGCGGAATTATTTCTTAATAACAGATTCATAGAACTCCCGCTATACCAGGCCGTTATACGTTGTACTTATGTATTTACTTGTTAGGACGAAGAAGAAGCCCACAAAATGTTTTAATTTATTGTTGTTGATGGAAAAATGATTCTAATTCGTACATTGGTGAACAAGCTCAAAGTATGCATGTCGTGAAGCCAATATGATGGGTCGTAAATAGTTTCAAGAACCTCGGGAACATCAACCAACTTGTTCATGTCTGTCAAAATTCTGACAGAACTTTTTTGCAATGAGTTACAAAAGCACAGTCAATACAACAGCAAGCAAAATTTTGTTTCCATTGCTGCTAAAAGAGGAATTGGCCCATTGGCACTTAAAGCACAAGCTTAAAGCAGCAAGATCCCAACTCTGAAACATTTAATCTAGCTGTCTCGAAATTCTATTTGGGAGAGAGAAAGGCATGTCCTCAAGATAAATCCTTAGGAAGGCCAACTCGTCTACAAAAAGTAGCAAGTCAACTTTTTCTTTAACCTGACTAAAGCCATTATTTCTAGTCCAGTCTCTAAAGTCATTCCATAGAAATGGAGTCCAAATCCACTGGGAACAAATGTGATACGTCTTTACAGGGAGTTCTCGTTTGGACGACGACGACAGTACGGTAGGTCCTTTCACTGCAGAGGGAGTCATGCACTGAGAAATTCACACATCGAGATCGAATCGAGCCAACTACTCAGCCAAGGACTTTCTCCATCGATTCCCCAGAGTTCAGACTAAAAAGAATTCCCCATGTCGAAGAAGCTGGGCTTTCAGGGTCACTAATCCTCATTTCCGCCTTCAAGTCCCGACTTTCTCCACTCTCTTTCTCTGTTGCACTAAACTTTCAATTGACAGCAATGCGCACTGAAGAAAAAAATCTAATGCCTAATGCTAAATTCACTCGTCGTAAGTGCTAACTGCGTCTCTCTGCAGAGCAGGCAGGATCGTCAACTGTTGCTTGATTAAGAAAGATAAAGTGACGCTGAGAATAATTGATACGATGTAGACAGGCAGACGTCGAGCTCATCAAAGAGCATTCATGTAAATATATTCAAAGAACTGCAATTATTTGCGCTCTAGGATTTGAGATTTCAACTCCTCTGGAGTAATGGAGACGGGCGTTAAAATGAAGGATAACTGGCGAATTGCATTGACCTTTGCCCTTATAGGGCGTTGGCCGTCAAGTCAGACAGTTCACAACCCTAAATAATTGAAGGACAACTATTAATGTGTATAATATTAAGGATGCTCAAAGAGTACTTCAGACATTTAAGCACACGGGAACATCGCTAAGTCTAGTACATCCCAGGGGAAGCCAATACTATTTAAATGATTGTTAAATATTGAAATTTTTGCAAAGTATATTGCGTACATAATAAGGAAAAACTAGGGTCGCTATGCACAGAACTTGATTTGTAACATCACAACCTTCCAGTTTATGCCTTAGGAATAAGGCCGTTAACGGAATTAGCCGGGCACAAGCCAATAATTATCGCCAGTAATTATTCTACATTTAAATTGAAATATTGAAATTTGTAACAATTCTTACGAATACTAACGAGAACTTTATGCGGCTTCTTTTCTTTCTAACTATTTCTAACCTACCACCATTACTCGTTCCCAACTCGGTGGACAAAGTTAACTTGCCTTGAACTGTTTCTACCAATTCACTTGAGTATTGTTAGCTTTCAACCAGCAAGTACGTAGTTATTGGAATATAAATATTGAACTTGGTTCTTTGTGTGGATGCACGCACCTGGTGTAGACAACGTCGTAAATCCAAGGGTAGTGTGCACAGTTTAGAAGATGGTCAGGTCGAAAGTGGTTTGGTTTACGTACAACGTATTTTCACTACGGATTAACATCGGAAAGTTACGAGGGTCCTCTAGATGCTAACGGCATCGAGAGTTATTGATATATTGGTTTTAAGAATATTGCTCTAAATCAAATATTCCGTCTCTGAGTCCAAGGAAAGAGAAAATGCACAACTCCACACTTTAGAATTAAATCAGTCTAAAACTCTTAAAGTCAAAAGTCATTAATTTACTACTACTTACGTTGCACGTACAAGTGTTAGCTGTATTTTAGTTATAACAAATGCGTTCGAACCTAACTCGTTCAACTGCTTCCAATAAGAACCTAGTGTTGCAAGTTGATTTACGTCATAGCTATACATCAAAGCTGTTGCATATTGCAATTTACAGAAGTTTATTGCATTGAAATTCGAATTTGTTATTCTCGTATTCCAAGGAAAGTCTCAAAATTCACCACAACTTCCGGCAATGTTGTACGAGTGAATTTGAAGTGTTTCCAAAGAGCCAAAAGAGCAAGTGAAAACCAAGTTGTTCAGCTCTTCCAAACTGGACTACTTTGTATGCATAATTTTCCTTTTCTAATGTACTTAATTATAGATATCACGATATCGGTTCATGAGTACTTACGTTACATTTTTTAAACAAATCCAAATTAGAGCGCCACGTTTTTTTATAAATGCACTTTAAAATTAAAAAAACTTCCTTTCTTTTGCATTTCCTTAAGATGATCAATAGGGTTCAGTGTAACATACACTGCGGAAAGTTAGTCAGTGCCAGCCAATTATCAAGTGCGCACCATGATACGTTTTTTAGCCGAAGCAATGAAAATGTGCTAACACTCGACGCACTTATCAGTTTGTTGTGACAGCATAAGGTTCGGAATTATAATCATAATTAAGAGAGATTATAATTTAATCTGTGTTAAAGATAACTGTCCTGAAAACCTCTGTCGCAAACCAAACCTGCACCTGCAGTTAGATATGCAATGGCTTGCAGTTTATTTGTGCCTACTTCAAATATTTATTTCTTAGGATTATGTCCAAATTTTCGCAAATTGGTTCCAGTTTAGATTTGCAAGTCACCATAAATACAGCACCAGTCACTTACCATAACATCTTTCTTGAATTCGTTGTTGTGCAATTTTCAGTTTTTAGACTAAGCACAGTCACAACCATGTGCCACCAAGCATATGTGTAATTCTCTCTTATTCTATTCAACTATCGAACTCACACTCTCGGCAAACTGCGAAGAAATGGGGGATTCTTTTGTTATTTGTGTATTGTTTTCTGTCCCAGTTTCGAAGCAATTGAATATTACAAGATATTCGATGTTTTCGTCTAGAGTAGTACTGTTTACATTTATTTGATGATTCGTTCAAACGCGTCTTCACTGTATGATTTCGTTGTAGGAAGAGATAACAACGCAACGAGTTTGCAAGTAGTAGTGGAAAGGTTTTGTGATTTCTCTTGGAGGTTGTTGATAAAACGAAGGGCTGTGGATGATTACGGGAAAAAAGAATGATGAGATATGGAAAAAGTAGAGACGACTGGACGGTTGGCTTACTCAACGTCATTCATAGTTACCTAGGTGAAAGTATCGAGCGACTTTCCCCCCGCTTCGCCTGGCTTCAGCCACTTTGGAGTTTCAGATGCGATGATAGTACAGAAGAGTGCGACAAGAAATATACGGTCTATTGGGTATAGTGGGCCAAACTCTTTTTCTTCTACTAGCCAAATGTGTTCATATAGTGTTCGTTCGTAGGTGGGGAGGGTGGGACGCCGAAACCGAAAGAACCGGTCCGAATAGCACAACCTTCTTTGACGTCATTAATGGTATGCTGGAGAAAGCATTTCATTCCAGCACCCGAAAGTCATTCTGGATGAAACGAAGACGACGACGTGACTGGCTTAAAAAACTTGTCTGCTACGTAATTGGCTCCAGGCTATGTGACTTGACTGTGATAGTAACCCAATTCATTCCACGAGTTCCGCTTTTATCTATCTACGTGTTTTCTACTCATCGAACCTCGTAAACAAAATGAACCATTACAGTTAACTGGGCTGACAAGAATTCAGGAATTAAAATGTTGAGCACTCAGCCAAAAAATGATTAGACATAGTACGAGTACCGCATTTGCGTTAATTAGATTCTTGAATTGCTTAGGAAGAATTATATTGGAGCATGTAGAACCTCTCAGTATCAGACCGTCGCGGTTCCTGGATTGCTTCAAGAATCAGGGTTAAAGGAGTAGTAAAAATGCAATTTAATTTCCCTGCCTTATAAAAATCGATTCGTTTGTGCAACGGGCAAAATTTGCAAGAATGAAATGACGAATCGTGCAACCTTTGAAGTACACACATGAATTGGATTTAGTGGATACCTCGAGGTTGTTTTCATTTAGATGAATTTTTTTACGACTTGTTGGGAAGTGGCAAAAGTTTATGAATTATTGATTGAGAGCAGTGAAGAGTAAGTGTACATACATTTCTTGCAACCTGGATGGGACTGAACAACTGGAGCGTGCAATTTCCTTCCGTTCACTTTCTCACATCCTGAGTCTAGTGCATTGCTATTACTGCTGGAGGCCAAAAGCCACACAACTCAGCAAAATGTTATAGTTACGAACTGGATCCTATAATTTTGACACAACCCTTTGATTTTTCGCTTCTAGTTCTATTCCTTCTTTTTTCTTTTTCAAAGTATCAGAATTGATAGTTGTGACTGGCTGTGAATACTATTCCTAAATAAACAGCTGCACTCTAAAAATAAGCAAAAGTCTAAAGTTATTTATAACCAAAGAATTCTTAACTAGCAAGAGATTCTTAACCGACAAAGTCGATGTAGAAATTGATCAAAGGAATGAATTGATAACACGTGAACAGCATCCTTCCAAATCATTTTAATAGAATGCAATAGACTTGTAGAAAAGGCAAACAAATTTTAGTCTCTGCTCAGATTTAAAATCACAATGCGGACTGGGTGCAGAATAACTTTCTCTTGTGGTGTTTGGTATTGGCATCATGCTGTGAGTCTATTGCTGTTTATGTAGAAAAGCAGATTATTTCTGCACGCTAATTCCTACAATAGTCTCCAGTACAATCAAATCTGAAGCCGTTGCCCTTTCTGGTTGACGTTGATTTGAAGTTATCAGCAAGTTCAGGGAAAGGCAAATCCTTTGCGGTGAATGCCAGCTCGAGCAAATTATTTAGAGAATGGGACGCATTGGTAAAATTAGTAGCGAAACAGAGGCAAAGCAAAGCTCAGAAGAGCAAGGTGAAATGAACTGCTACTTCACGCATAAAATTTGTCCTGGGGAAAGTCACTCCTGGTGAAAGTCTGGAAACTTTCGCCAGCTTTACCTTTCTAACCTTTTAGTTCATTCGGGATGAATTATGAAGTAGACAGACTCTTTTCGATGTACTTTCTGTTTGAATTATTGATGAATTCTTGAAGTTCTTGAAAATGTTGGGCCAGATTGAAAGTGCGAGTACATCTAAAACTTATGAAGCAATAAATAATGCAGTTGTGCTCTGGCGTTCTGCCAACAACCAGTTAGTTCCTTGTATTGAATTGGGCACCATGAAATCTTAAAGTTTAACCGTAATGACATTACGGCTTGACTAGATGATCCTCCATCACTTTTGCTGCTTTTGAGTATTAGAGTACAATAAGTCCAAAACTTAATCCTGGATATGACTTGTTAGGAAAAGAATGAACAAGATGCGTGGGAATACATACAAAGTAATTGTTAGTAGAGAAGTTGTGTTTGACGTGCAACATGATTTTGTAGTTCTCCGTCTCAGTCACCTCAATGCCCGTTTGATTTCATACGGTCTTCGCACGAAAAAACAATCAATCAAAAACGTAATTATAAAGAGTTAAGGGATTAATTAGAAAGTTATCATGAGAAACGACGACGGAACATTATTTTCATGAAAGATGAGTATACATACGTAAGAGACCTTGCAAATTCAAAGAAACTGAAGACGTGAGCGAGAAAAATCCGGAATCGTGGGCGACTCAACACAAAAATCGCAAAAAACGTAGGAGAGATTACTTTGGAAAGGATTAAGGATTAGTCTGAGTTGGAGGTGAACTAAAAGTTTTTCGGGTGAGAATTGGAACTACCTCCTCTTGTTGGAGTGAAAGTTTGTAGGGTGTCAAGAAAGTTTATGCTTTCCTTTCACTTTCACCTTGGACTCACACGTTCTTCCCAAGGTTCTAGGTTCTTTTGCGCACTTTATAATTTTCTCTTTATATTATTTCTAAGCTCATTTTGTCATAACTTTAGAATATTTGGCACATGTCTTTTGTTAAACTCAAATTAGCATTACATTGACACAGATTAGACTTGAGGGTAGTTTCAAAGAGCCAAAGCCTTACGCCCGCATAAACATTCATCGCCAAAAAATAAAACCGTAACACTTTTCAACGACAAAGTTTTGGAAATTTGAGACGTAAATGTTATTTTGATTTTGTTATTCCTTCAAAATTATCAATTAATTGTTAATATAATTACAATTTCACATTGCACTATTACTTGGCACTAAATTGTTATTGTAAACACAATACACAGCCAACATTGAACAACCTTTTTGGGGATTTGCGTACATCAACTTTCTATTATAAATAAATGTGTAGTAACTTTGTCAATTACAATGCAATTTCAATTCCGAAATGTTTAGAAACTTATTGCAGCATGCAGGTTGCAAGACAATAGCATAAAATGTAAAATCCTACGTTGGACTCGCTTTGCAGCAACCAAACCTCCAGCAGTCAGTTAGAATCGCTTCAGCCTATGTTAATTCTGTGCAGAGCTCTCATAATTTTTTCTTTTCACATCCTGCCCTGACCTCAGAAAACTCAAAATTTGCCTATTGAATTCATGACAAATAGGTCTCCCAAATTATGAAGTTTTATTTCATTACAACATTACAAGTACATCATAAATCAAGGTTCAGGGTATGCAATCACAAATAAATTATTGATTGTTGGATCAAAACATGAAGACAAACTTTTAAACCGAAATGTTAAATTAAGGGTTAAATTATCAAAATTTCAATATTTATAAAAAAAAATACGCCAAATGATTGGCCGTCTTTTTGTCGAATTTTATTTTGGATGGGGACCGACCAAAGAACCAATGAAGCTCGAAAGTGCTCGAACGAAATGCAAACTCAAAATCACCACACAATTTAACCCTCGATTTTGGAAGTTTGACGGTGTCCCCGCCTTATGCCTTCATCCTCGGTTCAACAATCAAAAATTCGGGTAACCTATTTGTTATGAATTCAACAGGCAAGTGTTGAGTTTTCTGAGATCATGGAAAAAATTAAGGGTGCTCTCCCTAGAATTAGCATAGCATAGGTTGAGATTCCCTTGTGCAAGTGGAAGTTGTCCACTAATTTAAAAGAAAACAATAAGTTTAGCGTCGGTATATTGCAAATTATGTTCAAAACGTGTACCAAATTAATAATTAAACCAACTAAAAACGTAAACGTGGTTTGTTTTGGTCGAGTCCTACGGAGGAATTAGCCTGGCTTTCCTGACTACCATCAAGACCATCCAGTGTGAGATTCTCGAATGAGAATTTTGAGAATTCTGCTGCTGCCAAATAGTGAGTGGTGTGTCCGTACTAGAATTGCATTTGGATTTTACCTTGCGTTTTAAGTGTGAACCGGCCCATCTTCTCAACACACTAAAACCATCGACCACATAACACTCCTGACACCACACCTGACCATTACCGACATCAACAAAAATTAATTTAGTGCACAATTAAACCCTCACATCAATTCCACGCACTGGAATTTCAAACACATTTTTGGCTTCCAAGCACGCTGACTCAACTCACAAAAATCCTCATTTAATTTGAACCAAAATTCGGCATCTAGTCAGCTCTCCGGTGTCACCGGCATTTCCTAGTTGCTGTTCCTTCCTCGTGCTGTATTTAAATTTCTATTGATTTATTTACATATTCCCCAGAATCAAACGTAAACCAAAGCACGCAATCTTGAAACTGTAGTATTATTAGCGAAGAGACCGGCGGTGTGAGCGACTAGTAGTGGCGACAGTGGCGAGTCGATGATACGTTGAGGTAGGCCTGATTGATTTTTGTGTGATTTTTTAAATTACATTTAAAACATTTTTGTTATAAAATTTGCGCTGTGAACGGTATTTTTTTGAAAATTATTGGGAAACCGGTGTCTGATTACATACGGTGCAGTGCTGGGCTTGTAGAGTTAGAGTAAATTATTTGATACTTGCCAGCCGCAGTTTTGGCTCATGTAAGTTGTAAAGATTTACGATCGCAAAGAACGGATAATGGCTTTGTTATCAATTCTGTAACAGTGATCAACAAAGTTCTTTAAAAAATGCAGAACATTTGCGAAGTTGAACGTGATTACAGATTGTGAATTTTATATTCTTTTTTAGGTTGGACACATCGGGAAGGACCTTTGTGATGCAGCTCAACCTATTCCTGCTTAGAGAATTTTTTCTGTTTTAGAAGCTAATCTGACTGACTGGACTGACATTGACTGCAAACAGCATTTAAGTTGCTGGAATTTTTGATACTTTTTTAATATACTGTAATCGAGAAAGAAGAAAAAGTACAGTTTTTTAAGAGCGATTCGGATTTAGCCACGCCTAAGAATGGGGTTGAATGATTTGCAGGTTCGGTATTTCACTTTTCTGCATTATGTTGAAATGTAAACTAAAATCACTCAACGACTCACCTAGGTTTTCTTTATTTTTTCTAATACTCTAGACGCACATATTCCAAGGAATTCCTGAAGCAATAAAACCAGTGGATTTGTTTAGAATGGCAGACGGGAGAAAAGGTCCCTTTAAGTTAGTCGTTGACGGAGAGTGTTGCCTGGACCGACTCTACGGTGGATATTTTCCAGGTATATTTAATAAAACATGCTTCATACTTGTTTGATGAATTCATCAGGTTTAATTTTTATTCGCATTTTAAAATAGATTGGGTATGCGGAGGACAGTGGAACAAGATGGAGCAATTTCTTGCAAACTTTGGTATCGCTATTCGCCAGTCTCCAGTGGAACTGGTAGTATTTTTAAATGGATGTTTGGAACCTGAGAAACTAATGTCTGACTGGTGTAAAAATCAAGAGGAAACCTACAAACATCTTCAAGAGATTCAGAAACATGTGACAATGAAAAAGAAACCACCACCCAAAGTTTGGTGGATGCCGCCAGCATTTTTACGCTCTGCTCTTAGACTCGCATTTAGAAATTTCAATATGAAAGTCGTAAGCCCAAGATTGCTTATCTGGTGGAGGTTTGGTCAATGAAATTGCTGTTGATTATTGTAGATGTGCTCCATGGATGATCACCACAAAGATTTGCTGAGGTATTCGAGGAAAAGTAATTTTGACGGAATCCTTGCAGATGACGCAGAATATCTTCTTTTTGACACACCTCGATACTTTTCTGCTAAGAAACTCAAATTGACTTTCCGAGTTAGTGAATATTTTCAACCATTCCTTAGCTCATAAATGATTTAAACAGTTAAAGACCATTATATGGTCCTAAATCTAAATACATAACATATTACGTATTTGGATATTTGAACCTCGTGTAATATATATACATGCCTAAATATTTTGCAGGGATCTCTAGATACAGTGGAAGTCAAGTTAGAGAAAGTCTACGAGGACCTCAATCTACCAAAGGAGCGGTTCCGCATTTTCGCTGCTATTATCGGCAATCATATTTTGACAGAAGAAGATCTCGCTTCATTTTATACAGCTCTTGGTGTTCAGAATTTGCAATCAAAGGTTAGCTTGTTAAACTCCTCGCACCAATAATACCAATCCTGTTAGTTGCATACATACTCTTCACCAGTCAAAATGTGGGGTGTTAATGTAATTTTGTTGACTTCATTATTGTTTGCAGACGTCTGTGATAGAACAAGTGGCCGAGTTCGTAAGAACTCTTGAGACATTAGAATCTGGCAAAGTGAGCGATTTGATAGTCAGTAAAGCGAAACTGAGTGATGATGCAGAGAGTCTTCTCCTTCGAAATAAGGTCTTGAAGTGCTTGAAATACTATGGTGCCATTGGACAACCTTCTAAATTGCGGGCTTCCGGTCCCAGGCAAGTCCCAGGCAGAGGTGCTAAGAAGGCCGTGAAAAGTAAGGCTGAAGATGGAAAAGTGGCACCAAAGTCAATAGTTGCTACCACAAGCGCCGCATCCATCCTACCGTCGGACAACGATAATCTAGACGTAACGTACCAAAATTTGACCATTTCTTCGTGCTGACAAAAATTGTACATTTAGCTTTCAATAGATTGCGACAACACTTGGTGATGAAAGTGACAATGCAGGCAATGCCGTTGACCCGTTGGCAGGATGTTCTTCAGTTCCGCTGTCAAATGGCATACCTGACGTGCTGACACGAGACAACGACAACGCCAAAGGTAGACTTCAAAAATTAACCAAGTTATTGTCGAAGTATTTTATTGGCTAATTCTTTACTTTTAGAGAGATCTTCAGTGGAACAGTTGGTTTACCGTGTGAGCCATTCTATTGAGAACATTGCAATGAACCGGCACAAAAGCGGAATCATGTCACCTTACATATGCCAAATCTTGAAAAATGTTAGCCGATTTTTGATCTAGATTAGATTACTGACAAGAATTTTACGAAGTTACGAATTTATTTTGTTCTGCAGAGGGCAGTTAAACTTCCAATCGTAATTGAAGATATCAAGAATTTGGCGGAATTGCCAAAAGCTCATGAACTATTCCGTCCGCTGAGACAACGAGTTTATGCTATTTTATACAATCTTCATCACATCCACTTCGTGGCCAAACAAAATTCGGAGAAGGAGCCCATCATTTTTATTGAAGAGTCTCTCTACGACCCAGTAACAAAATGTGTCAAAACTATTGGGGTTCCTGCAGTTCAAATTGGATGGGCAGTTCCAACTGTTGAGAAACTTTGGCTAGGGTATTTAGACGATGGCACTTGATTTGCTTTTCACACGCTAACTTACTAAATTAATACTTTTCTAATATTACAGGGAGGGAGAAGAGGCAAAGAGAAAAAGGATTCGAGCTTTTCTGACTTGCCTTAAATCTGAAAAACAAGCAATGTTGGATTCGTCAATTGTGCCGCAACAGTTACTCGTTTTATGTTGTGTTTTAAGGTACGTAGAGACCCTGCGAAAGACTGTATTTATGTAATGAAAATAGAATTTCGAGAAAAAACCTCAAAGCTAAGTCTACTTGAATAAGTATGGATTTGGTCATATTTTGCAGGTACATAATTTCTTTCGAGAAGAAAGTTTTGACCAAGAACGAACTGGATGCATTTATTACCCAAGCTCTTATACTGGAACTGACTGATCCAGACGTTGCTCAAGACATTGAAGTAGGTATTATCACCGGAAAATTGGAATGGTTTCTCTTTTTGGCTGTATTAATTTTTAATTTCAATTCCTTTTAGGTGCGAAGTTTAACAATGCGCGGGGTTCACCTTTCGCATTTATTTATGGAAGGTGTTGAAATGGCCCTACTAGTCAATGATGCGTGTGGTGCTCCCATCCCTTTTATTCATTTTTCGCCGTGGTATTTTTTCAACGGAAAAATATTTAATTTCGTAATGGAACAATTGGCCTTGGGCAAAGGACTGCCAGAGATTTGTGGCTTCAAAATGAATTTGGTTTTTAAAGTTAATCAACTTCGGATGGCTGTATTAGATGGTGTCAAGTTACCGTTTGCTCCACCTGCTCTAAACTCAATCTTGGCGAATAATGGTAAATAGTGTTAAAACTAATTTTGTTGCAGGGAAAATCAAAAGTCTTTAATTTTATTTATTGAATTATTGACGGCTAGGTCCACTGATGCCAGTAATGTTCGGTAATGGTCGCTTTCAATCAAGCTTCCAAAACCCTTTCGACGAAGCCAGGATGAATGCCGTCGCTGAGCTTGGTGGATACCGGGGCGCGCAGTACGGAAGAGATAATAATTTACATAATTATGCTGGAAGTCCAGCTCAAAATTCTTCAAATTTCGGAGGGCTCCAACTGCCCACGTTTGGTGCTCTAAATAATACTGGTTTGGGACGGCAAAGACGAAGCCAGCGCGGGGGTCAACTAGAAATCGCTGGGACTGTTGTAGGCTCCTGGGGTCCTAATGCCGGCTACGGCGGTAGTACCTATCTCGGGACACACGGCTTTGTTCGGAGGAACCCTTTGGTTCCTACACCGGTTGCCCAGTCGAATAGTAATCAAGTACGTTGGTCGAACAATTTTCTGTCTTCTAATATTTTACTGTAATTTTATTGTAAATCAGAGGAACAGCTATAATGAAATATTTATTTTAGTTGACTTCCTTAATGGGACAAATGAGAATCTCTCCAAGAAACAAGCCAAATAGTCGTGGAGGAGCGCATTCCGGAAATCAGTGGAGCCAAATAAAACCCAGAAATCAAGTAAGCGGATGTATTTATCTGATATTATTTTTTTACCGTACATTGAAATGAAAGCCAAGGATTTGTGTGATAATACGACTTTTTCTTCACAATAGTCAAAAACCTTTGTAAAGAAAAACAAGAGTACAAATTCCGCGAATGGTGCCAGTAATCGCGGTGAAACTGAGCCCACTACTGATACTTCCTCTGGTTCCACAAATAAACCAAAGGGTGTCTCCTTCAGCGACGAAGCCAGTATTGGAAGAGTTTTGGGGTAAGACCAAGACCATATCCAATTCTTGGCCTTGTCCGCCACTGATGTAATTCTCCATTCAAAACTTACCGATTTGCTTATTGTCCAGGAATGAAGACGACGGCTCTGAGGAAGCTCTGGTTTATAGGGAACAGCTCTTGTGTGGAGAAAGAACCCTGGTGCAACGCACAACTAGATCGACAACTGCTGGAGAAGGTGCTGAATCTAGTCAGACGAACTAATTGAATTCAACGCACAACTAGATCGAAATACAACAACATGCAGGACAGGAAAGCATTCATCATCTTATTATTTAACAGCTTGTAGTCAGTATCATCGACCAGCAGAACCATGAACTCTTTACTCTTTAGTCCTCCACAGAAACTGCAGTAGAAACCCTAAATATTTGACTTAGCATTTCTAAATTAGTACATAGTTTACCGTTAAAAAAAGCAGCAGTTATTTCTGGTGCTTGTCATTTAGACAGCTGCATTTATGTACATTTGTGCATCAAAGTTCAGCATTCTTTACTCGTTGCCGACTCAAATTTTCAACTAAAATGAAGTCTCCACTCCAACCACATTGACAAGCGTCGCTTTGTCTGGAACCAGGAGTGCGAACTTCGAACATATTGTAAGTGGTTAGTGGTTGGCTATGGATTTTGATTTTTTGCTAGGATCACATTAGAATTAGATTTAGATTGAACTGTTTTCAAATTCCTACGTGTTGTTTGCTAAATTAAATCTAGTATTTCCTACATTGTTTTGTCTTGGAGAGTTTTCATTTTTCATGCGTTTCAACATTCAACAATACAGTTATGAATTTAATGAAATTTAGAAAATGGAATTTCCTGAAAGTGACTTAACACAAGCTGAGTTCGGTGACACGTATTTGCATTGCCTGTGTGACAACTCGGGCCGAATTTGAAATCAAAGTGCGGCAATATTGAATATATTTACAGTCAGTCCGGGCCTGATGTGCTGTGAGCCTGCCGCTAGGTCTGGACTGGACTCTGAACAGTTCGCAGTCAGCAGCCAGCAAATAAAACACAATTTTAATTTGGTTTCAACGTTTGATGAGAAAACACTTCTTGAAATTAGCAAATCAGATTCGTGTGTGGAATAGTTGGTATTTTGTAATAGAAATTAGCGATACTGTTGACCGTGATACCGTATCACTGATACGGTGTCTCCTGCACCGAAATGGTTGTCCGGCCTTATAATGACGAGCTGCAGTTTTTGGAAAAAATTAATGACCACTCGTGGAAAATCAAAAAAGGGTTCCAGCCAAACATGAATGTAAGTATCTTGAATATTTTGGAACTTGAGCTATCCGAATTCCGAATCCGTCTCGCCACATTCCTTAAGAGGAGTATTGCGTTACGTACGAAAGTGAAAGTGATGCCACGTAATGGCTTAGGTTAATTTATTCACTTTTTAGGTGGAAGGCGTGTTTTATGTAAATAGTCATCTGGAAAAGTTAATGTTCGAGGAGTTAAGAAATGCTTGTCGTCCTGGATCGATTGGTGGGTTCCTTCCTGGTATGAAACAGATTGCGAACGTTGCTGCGTTGCCCGGCATTGTTGGACGTTCAGTTGGGCTCCCAGATGTTCATTCGGGTTACGGGTTTGCGATTGGGAATATGGCAGCTTTTGACATGCAGAACCCAGACTCGATTGTCTCACCGGGTGGTGTCGGTTTTGATATTAACTGTGGAGTGCGACTTCTACGAACAAATCTATTCGAGAAAGATGTCAGACCGGTGAAGGTTAGTCAGCTAATGCGACGGTTAGTGTTTAATCCAATAGCTGTTAACAAATTTATCAGAAACGAACCTTTTCAATTATAGGAAGAGTTGGCCCAGTCATTATTTGACCATATCCCGGTTGGTGTCGGTTCTAAAGGAATAATTCCAATGTCAGTACAAGAATTGGAAGAATCATTGGAGATGGGAATGGACTGGTCTCTGAGAGAAGGCTACGTTTGGGCTGAAGATAAGGAACACTGTGAAGTGAGTTGATGCACTCAATTAATTGTTTCGGACTAATTGCTTGGTGCTAAAATTACATTTGCTAGCCAGCTAGCCATTTATGTTTTTTATTTACAATTTTCTAAACTTTAAAGGAGTACGGAAGAATGCTCCAAGCAGATCCATCGAAAGTTTCGGCACGAGCCAAAAAGCGAGGTTTACCTCAGGTGAAAATTTATTTAGTGACATGGCCCGAGCCGAGACTCTCTTCTCGATTGGAGTTAGTATTACAATGTATTTATTTCAACAGTTGGGAACGCTGGGGGCCGGAAACCATTACGCAGAAATCCAAGTTGTATCAGAAATATATGATAAATGGAATGCTTGCAAAATGGGAATTGAAGAGAAAGGACAAATTTGTGTAATGATTCATTCTGGCTCAAGAGGTTTTGGTCACCAAGTCGCTACGGATGCGCTACTAGCTATGGAGAAAGCTATGAAGCGAGACAATATTGAGACGAATGACCGTCAGTTAGCCTGTGCCCGAATTAATTCACAGGTAAGTTCCATCGCAATTGCAATCAGTGAAATCGACAATCTAAATGGTCAACGGCCCTTTCCAAGCTATGTACTTGATTTTTTTTAGGAAGGTCAAGATTACTTGAAGTCGATGGCAGCCGCAGCTAATTTCGCTTGGGTTAATAGAAGTTCTATGACCTTCTTGACAAGACAGGCTTTCGCGAAGCAGTTTAACATGGCTCCGGATGATTTGGATATGCATGTCATTTATGATGTATCACATAACATTGCTAAAATAGAAGAGCACGTCATTGACGGAAGACTGAAAACACTTTTAGTTCACCGCAAGGTATGATTGGACTCGGACATGGAAATCTCACGTTTGATGTACGACTATCTTCTAAACTGGTACTATTATACTATTTAGGGTTCAACGCGAGCTTTTCCACCTCATCATCCTCTCATACCCGTAGACTACCAACTTACGGGTCAACCTGTTCTAATCGGAGGAACTATGGGTACTTGTTCTTATGTCCTCACGGGTACGGAACAGGGAATGAAGGAAACTTTCGGTTCAACTTGCCACGGGGCTGTAAGACTTAACTTAATCGCACCACAAAACTTAATATTTTTGAATTAATTCAAAATTATCTAAATGTGTACTAATCGGACAGGGAAGAGCAATGTCTCGAGCGAAATCGAGAAGGAATCTCGACTTCCAAACAGTGCTAAGCAAATTGCAA
>JAQGCM010000015.1:0-59017 GCA_034699705.1 Hymenaphorura dentifera
AGAGAGTAGGGACATATAATTGACTTAATGGCTGCTGTCTCTGATGAGTGACTCTGAAAATGTAGACAATCTAGGACGTATTTGGATAATACCTTTTAGTTCGGAAATTCGGAACTCTGAAGTCCACTGCCTGCCCGCACATAGCCAAAGTAGTGAGTCCCGAAATTATTTCTATCCCAATTTCCTAGAAAGTTCCTTCCAACCCCAATTCCTCGTGGTTGGAAGTAATGTAATGATATTTAATAAGCATTTGAGACAGAAGACATCATTAGAGAAGTCTAGCGTCAATATTGAGTTAGTGAGTAGAAATCAATGTCTTGATTGCTCACTGTGACAGACTACCACGTACTCCACTCTTCCAGTTATTTCTTTTTTCTTTCTCTCATCAAGAATGGCAATTCAATCGATTGATGGTGCGCAATTTCCTTCTTCTCTTCGGCACAAAATGTTTTCGGCTACATTTTCTTCATCCTACCCTAGAAAAAGTAATTTAATTAACGAGTGTAATGTATTTAAAATGGGATGAAGTAGTGCAATTACACTGGTTGGTGTGTTGAGATTGAGAGAAACTTGGAAACTTCTCTGCGGGCAAAGAATTTCACCTCTTGCCAATGCTGAGGCAATATTTTATCCTAACCTGTTGGCAGTTTGCACTTTCACCCAGGCATCTCTCTCTCGGAAGTTCCTAGCTGTCTTTCTGATTGAGAAAAAAGGAGAAGAGAAGAGTGTACGAAGAGAGTAAATACTGTCACGTCCCTCGAGACTAATAATTCACCGTCGTGTTACAGGATGTCCATTCCATGAAAGAAATTCGGCTTTCTTTACTTCATCCAAGGCTCATTCGAACGTGGGCTTAGGGTCTAGACCCGCCCTATTGTCCAACCTCATGAAAGCCAAGACTGCAGGAGAAGTGGAATTGACTGGACGGTGACAAGATCCTTTGATTCTAATTACGAATTCTAAATCACAATTATATAAATTAATCACCTTCCAGAAAGGAGTCGTCTTTCTGAGGATTGAGCGCCTGTTCCAGAAAGTTTTCTATAAAATAAAATTAGAGGTCTAATTCTGTGACTGATTCGAGAGTCAAGAGATACAAGGACGAAACGGGAAGTGGCGCAGCATTTTGGAATTATTGTATTAAGGGATAGGAAAATGGTTGAAAGGATTACAAGTGTTATTGCTTGTTATATTTCAAAAGTTTTTGGTTCTTTTGAAGCTGTACAAAGGAATAAACTAAACGTTGACAGATGAGACGATTTGCTCAAAGCCTTTTGTCTCGAATGAAGAAAGTACGAGTACCACTGCATCATCTCTCTCACTCAAGGCATATGCACGAGTGGAGGCGGCTAATAATTCATTCCTATCGAAGAAAAACTTGGCACAACACAATATGTGCAACATCAAATCCAACGAGGTCTCTGAAATCAGCCCGGGTGCTGGGTCTGGGTGTTTGCACCGGGGAGCTTTCAAAAGGGTTTAACTCAAAATGCATACAACATTTTACAAATCACACTTCATAATGAAAATAATAAATTTAATAGAATGGTGATATTTTCATCGTTTTGGTCCAAGGAACCCACTACCCTCCCCTGGAGGTTAAAATTCATATTTACGAACGCCACTTCCATTTCAATTTGAGAAACTTTCTTCGGCCACACATTTGAGCTGGGAAGTATTGTTCGGGTCGGACTTTCTTAATACATTATATTGTTCCGTGCCAGCGAAACAGCACTTTTAGTTTGAGTGAAGGATCAAACGAGACGTGCGAGGCGGCGACGAGATGGACGCTCATTTCTCTAACTGAGGAAAAAAGAAAAAAACTAAGGATCCCAGGAACTTTGTCCATTTATTATTGTGTGTGGAACTCTGCACCTGAGACTTGGGACGATTTATCATTGACATGGTTATGTTATGTAGAATTGCACGGAGTGCTATTAGTTTTATAGAGCACTATTAGTTGCGCCTTGGACTTCGACTTGGCACTTGTGTCTAGGAGTCCTTAGTTTCAAGAGGGAGTACCAAAGTGAAAAGTACTTTCAATTTATCTAACGCAACGTAAGTGAAACTCTTAGATTACATTACGACACGTTAAACTACAACTTCCACCAAGACCAGAGGAAACCCATGCTATTTTCTATTGAATTTTTTCTTTATTTAAATAGGGGTGAGACCTTAAATAAGTGAGGGCTTTACGGTGGTTAAAGTAGGATTTTCAGTTTTTACATGTTCTTTCCATATGGAACTCGTCATTGCGACGGACGAGGTGTTTGATAAATAGAGGGATTATAATAGTTTCTCAAGCCGTGCCCAACCATCATGGAATTTTTGAGCGGAAATTGCTAGCTGTTTGTTATACTGCTGTTTGTATGTTGTATGTGCACTTGCTTCGGCATCTCTTGAAATGTCCAACTTTTGGTTACAGAATTCCATAGTGAAGAATAGATTCCGAAATATTGAATGGTCGGACTCAACTAGTGCAGTGCATCGTCAGCTTGTGGTCATTGCATTTAATGGGTTGTACTAATAATTGGTTACATTGAAGGTTTGGCCAACCTGTGGTCTACAAATGTGCGATGTTTTATTGTACTCCAGCACAGGCGAGCAGATTACTTTTTGGAATGGTTGGCTTAATCAATTTCTCAATAGTATCATTTAGTTTGAAATTTGTTTCTTCTGTAGCATAATATTGTAGTAGTAGACAAATGGTTTAATGACGCCATTCATGGTGAAGCGATAAAATGCAACTGTGTTTAAGTGCTTCGTGCATGAATCTCTGAGTTTTTAGTTGTTGGAGATACCCTTGATTGGAGTCGCAGAGTTAATCTTCAAGATTTGTCTTTTTTGCTTTACAGCTTCCGGAGAGTTGCGGGCTGAGCATTTCAGAACTTGAGGCGATGGCAGCTCGTCAAGCCCGACAGTTGGAGACACAAGAACAACTGTTGGCAGCCAAGGCTCAACGTCTCCGCTATCTCAAATCTGGTGGAGAGGCGGAACGCTTGCAAAGACTCCGTGAAAAAGTCACTTCTCAAGAGGAACGCTTGAGAAAACTGAGAGCCTTACGTGGAAAAGTACAAACCAGTAAAAATGGCAACTCTGTCCTCAGTAAGTACCAGCTTTTTTTAAAAAAAAATTATGTTGTACACAAGAACACATCCCGTCAAAGTTTCAGGAAAGTTGTGGGGAGCAATTTAATAAAGTTCAGTAGGATATATCCCTACCAAATTTGTACCGTCCTCAAAATGACTTTGCTTAATGAGAGCCAACTTTAGTACTTTAGTTTGTTGAGTAAACAAATTGGCAAAGTAATTGTCAAAATCTAACAAATTTTACTTGACTTTGTTTTGTTTGAATGCTGACGACATACTTGCGGTTTTAAAATACGTTCCGTCCATGCTAATGTGCTCTGGGACGCGAAAGCAACAATTTCGGCCCAAATTTTGCATTAATTTATACGGTACAAAGTTCTTGCAGTTGTTTATTGCCCTTCCTAAACTTCCTACGACAGACAAGTAGGAGGGAATACGGCTATGAATATGAAGTTGAGACTCGCCAAGGATTTTCTGAAGTTAATGAAATTTTTACCTTCTACATTTGCTACTAACACCACTGCACTTCCCTAAACAAATTCAGCCAAATCTTTATCGGTTTAAATTTCAAATTAACTTTTATGGTGAGTTTGTAAATCTCGGTAGGTTGACAAGTTACTTGGACTTTTGCAACTTTTTAGTGCTTTAGGGCGACGAGTGTACATAAATACACGTTTTAGTTTTGAACAATTCCACAATTCTAGTCTACAAACAAAATAGATTCGACGCTCACTACCGATTCGGTTTATTTGTCTGTCACGAAGCGAGTGACGCAAATGTCACTTCCAGGTCCGAAGTCCGGAATTCAGGCAGATGCAGTAGACTTTATGCAAAATGTAATTTAGTTGTAGCACAAATGCAATCAAATGGTTTTAATTAAACAATTATGCTTTCGACTAATTGTAAATTTCAATTCACCATTCTCACATGGGGTTGACTTTGAGCAATGTAAAATTTTAAGAGTAATTCAATTCTCTTATACACTAAAATTTGCACGTCGATCAGTTCGTTGTAACCATTAGTCGACTACGATTGTGTTCCCTACAGGCTATCAAATATAATTATTACTTTAGCAACTCCAGTCTTGGTAGCAATTATACTCATCCAGCAGTTTTGAAGGATTGAAGTGTAACAATTACAGTCGAATTAAATTGCATTACTTCCAAAGTTCCCACATTTGTATAGCTCCTCCATTAATTGGTACAAAATCCGTCCCAGCTTGACAAATTTAAGCTGGAAAGTGAAATTTTTGAGACTAATTGGCATGTGTAATTTCATAATCTCATTTGCAGATTTCATGTTTCACTTCATTTTATTCATTTTAATTACAGAGTGGCTGAACGCTTTAACTTTGGTTGGAATTGGTTAAGAGAGTGAAAGCTCTGGGAGGCCGGCGTCATAAAACTCATGTATACTCAATTCCTAAAATTGCAGGGAGTAAACTTTTCTCCGTTCCTTTGCCTATTCCCAGCACGCGCACCAAGTTTTAGACTGAATTCACCGAATTGAGTTTGAGTAGAGTTGAAGTGATAAAGGTTAGGGCTGGAGAGTCTTATCTGAGGTCCTTTTCCACGTCAAACCCCTAACTGTGTTACAGACACATGGGATAGGAAATATGTAAGCAAGCAAACTTAGTTATCATTAGCCCTCCTACGAACGAACGAGCTCCAGGCCACGGTCTGTTTTAATTCTCAGGAAATGAGCAAGAAGGCACTAAGTAGCAGGACCCACATTTAAACAGTCACCAGATGTTATAAGATAAAAGTCAAACGGCTAAGAGAATTGCGCAAAATTAACGTCATGGAACAGTACTAAAAGTGATGTGTGCCTTTCATACAGGAGACTCTGCAAAATGTTAACTTTTGGTTGGTGAACTAGCTCAGTGCTCTGGAAGAGTCTCACTTTCACTCGCAGTAGTTGAGACACAGTAGCTTAGTACGCATTTGTAAACCACTTGACTGCAGAAATTAGCACGCTCTTGATGACTTTAATATGCATAAACGAATTTCAAATATTGTACTGAACTGAGGTTTTGTGCTAAAATGTTTTTATTCGATGCCTAAGCTAATTTCTGTACTAAAGTTCTCAATGCTATGCCACGGACATTGTAAATCTAGATTCTGCAGTTTATCACACAAACAATCTTATCGTTTGGCTCGGCCCTATTTGAGTTTGATATCTCAACAGAATTAATTCTATGAGCATTTCGTTTAAGTGTGTTGCGCATTTACCTTGTTTTGTTTTTTTGGCTATTTGTGAATGTGTACAAGAGTTGCGAGTCAGTCAACAAGCGACTCTGCTGCCAAATGATCTCTGCACTTTACCTCAATGTTGTGGATTAAAAAGTCATTAGGAGTACAACTTTAGATTGGGCCGATTAAATCCAATGACGAAATAAATTTTTTTACAAAAGTACTGCACATATAATTTTCTTAAAATAATTACAAGTTGCAGCTCGAAACCCTTTCAATTTGTACACGCAGAGGCACTGTAGAGTTCAAGTCGTAAATTCTTGCCTGAGGAAACCAAAAAAAAACAAATTGCCAAGTTTGGCTTGAGAATATTTGAAGTGATTCTCGGAAATAGGAAAAAGTCACGTCAAAACCATTTTGTGATCATTCTGAGTATTAACCAAATTACACTAGCTCATCAATTCCGCCGCTTGGGTATAAAAAGAAGTTTAATGAGAATGAATCAAATGGAGAGCACGTCGAATTTGCAGCACTTGCACCAATGATATACTCTCTCGCGAAATGAAATAAAATTTAATGAGATTGGAAATATTCACTTGTGTGGCATCGCAATGACACACACCGGCATCCTTAATGGCCACATTGTCTTTATAGAAACTTTCCTACGGGGAAAAAGAATTGACACGCAAGCTTCTATTTTATAAAACATTAAATGAAGGAATGAGGCCGAAAAGAATTGAGCCACTTTATACTAATCTAACTCCAATACAAATCCTCAAAGAAATTAGGTTATCAAATAGCAAAAATAGGAATTCTTTCCTCTAAATGTCTCGTTAGTGCCACAAACTTCATCACATTGATTGCTTATTGTGGTTAACACAATGTTCTCACGCCTCAAGGATAGTTTGAGGGTCTCCCATTAAAAAGAAAATATACAAAATATTCCTGGCATTGTATTTAGTAGAGAGAAAATGCAGCGTTTTGTGTGGAGTTGAAAATTATCCATTTCCTCTTGAATGAGTGAGTTTTGGGCTTTCCTAATGGATGATTCCATTCCAGTTCCAAAAGTTGTGGCTCGTTGAACGCTGAAAGCGCTAAAAGGGAAACAGAGAGCGTGAATATTCATTTTCTCTTGAATAAGAGAAAGTGGATTAAATGGAGGCGGGATGTTTTCATCCCAATCGTTATGCTGTTTTGTTGACTGTGGAGAAGTAAAAGCACCAGCTTATGTGTTAACCTAAATACGATGGGAAATGGTTGTGCACTTTACATTGCACGGTTTTAATAATTGTCCTGATGCTGATGCTCTCCCCGCAAACATCAACCAGAGATGATAAATATTTTGTTAAGGTTCGTAACATTCCTCTAGGGAAACAAAGTAAGTAAGTGCGCACACACTGTGTGGTTACTTTGGTGAAGATTAACAACAACGTACTGTTGCTGCTCCAAAGCTAACCACATTCTTCGATGCGTTCTAAGTTTGTGAGTATTATGTGGCAATGTACATTTATAAAAATTACAATGCTATATAAAAATACAGTATTTTAGTTCAGCTAAATTTTATTGTTGACAATTTTTTTTGCATTCGAGAGCCACACAATTCACAAGTTTTCTCAAACCTAGACTGGCTAACGTAATTTCTTTGAAGTGCAAAAGGTTGATTGTGGAGAATGGATGCGTCGCAAGATTTGTAAGATTTTGAAGTCTGTGATTCTATGGTTTAGTCAGGTTTAAAAGGCACATGGTCAAATATTGAACTGGAGCGGACTTGAAGAGAAAGTCAACTTACTCGTTCGGAACGGTTGCGTAGGTTTTGCCCTGGAACCTAATTTTTTGGACCAACGAATACAATTTAAGCGGATCATGCAAACGAATGGTTCCTCGGGATTACTGCGGTTATTACTTTCGGATTTATTTTGGTTTGCTGGTGGTAGCCTGTAGCCATGTCCAGCGCTGGTGGATTAGATTGTGAGTTTTCTATTCATTTGAATACAGAAAAGGATGGATAAAATCTGCAGCCCTAATGACTATCCATGTACTACATTTGGATTTCGTGTTGCGTTAAACTTGGTCTGGCAGCGCCAAGAGTCCTCACCACAATAAACTATTTAAACTAACAAAATCCGCCGGGATTTAGGCCTTGACGTAGGTTGGACTATAAATGTTTCTGATTTATGTTCATATCAGCCCCTTTCGACCATTCAAAATTGCTGAAAACTCAAAGCCGGGTAAAACTGGAGCGAGGTAGTCCAAATTTCTATTGGCTTTTGTGCAAAACAAAAGAAAGCCTGAGCTGAGGGATGAATTGAATTTCCAATAACTATTCGACGTAACCAATTATTTTTGTTTTTACTAATGACAAATCACATTCTTGCTCACTCGCCCACTACTCATTTATTTACGGTATTTGCGGTGGGGTCTTGAGTGTACTAGAAACTGAGGTTAATCGATCAACGCTGGCGTTAGGATAGGACTCCAAGGTCCGGAGTCTGGACTTTGGGATCTGTTGGATAAACTGGATTACTTTTTTTCTTGTATCATCTGTTGTGTGCAAATACATCTCAGGTTTTATGATGTGTTCGACTGTATATATAATGCAACTATATTTTTCTCGTAATGTCCAAAAAAAACCATCTTTGTTTGATTTATTGCTCTGTATTGTGTTGTATGAGGAGAATTATGATCCAATTTCTGGAAAAATGTGCTCACAAAACATTTTCTTTTGTTGTGAACACTGAACATATCGCCAGGTTTACGAATAGGACAAGGAGTTTTATTTATTCAAAGGAAAAAATAACATGTAAAGGTTGCACTGTGAAAGCATATGTCACGAAAGGTGCACGAGGTTATGACATGAATCAACTGACTGGCAGGTTTAGTTTCGAAAACATTTATTATTAAACTAGGGTGGCTGGACTACGAGAATCCATCAAATTCCATTTCCAGAACTTCCCACGCCTATAAATGCTCGACCCTATAAGCTTACCCTCTCCAACTATTTGTTATCTAGCTAATATCGATTTCAAAAGGGATAAGAAAAAATGGGATTAGGTTCATCAAGTATAGTATCAGTGCAAATGAAGAAAAACCGGAGGAATCCTTAGCATTGTATCAGGAAAGCTCACTGTCTTGTAGAAATGGGACACGAATTCAGACGGTAATTAGTTAATGTCAGATTTCGGACACAACAAAAACTAGCGCTTGGAGAAACTCTATTAATTGAAGTAGATTAATCATTGCTGGGTGAGAAAAATCAGCAGCGGGTTTGGTACGTTGACTTACTGATCCCACGCATTTCTCATCCATGATCTACGGAATTTAAAATATTCTGCGTTCCGTTTTCCAAATAAAACTGGTTCTTGCATACGAATATCATGAAAATATTAATTCGGAAGTCTGCACTTCCAAAACTTTTTATTTCCCACCACATACTGCTAAAGTTTGGGGTTCTCATATTAGAAATTATTGCAAGCGGACTTTGTTTTCATCTTACTCAGGACAGCACTACTACATCATACAACTGCATTCTTGTTGAGACTTAAAGGTGCCAAGAGTGCCAACAGCAAAAAATACGAGATCAAAGGTTTCCATATTGTCACGGCACTCGGCTTACCACATTAAATTTAAGTTCGATTTCCAAAATTCAATCATTGAAGTTTGTCTTTCCAATAGCGATTCTAATATCGTGTTCACAGCGTAAATCTATTACGTGCTTAAATAGATCAAAAAGTAAATATCTCTTCTCCAATTAATTGCAAATCAACCCTCTTTACCCACACAAATTTACATTACATTGGCTGAAAGCGAGTTGTGAGTAAATTAACTTTGAATGAAGCAGAATTTAAAGCTGCTTGGTTTGGCTTGCCTGCAGACATACAAGACATAAGGGCAACAATCATAATGCAAGCTCTCCACAAAACCAATCTTCTATAATTGGTTTTTACATGTAATTCTGTTTTAACTTTTTAGACTCTGACTTGGAATCCCTCCGCGCTGTGTTCAACGAGAAAGAAAAAGAATTGTCACTGGCTGTTGCAAAAGTAGATGAGTTGACGAGACAGCTGGAAGATCTCCGAAGAGGGAATAATAAGGAACCAACTAATGGACAATCAGTGGCAGCCGCTGAGTTGGATAAACTCAGACGTGAGCTAATGGTAAGTGTTTCCTGTTTCCACCACTACTTCTACTCCTGCTCCTTTGGTCTCTGAAAGATACTGAAACCAAAGTTACTCTTCCTTAACCAACTTGGTGATGAGAGTAAAGGGATTTCTTAAGTGAAGGCTTCAGAATTCCTGCAATGACGTTAATGTGCGATTTTAGGACGGGTGGGGCTATTCTTTTGTCGAATTGCACGGCTACTCAACCATGGTGTTAATAGAGGCATTCCTAATTTGGTGACGGATGGTGGGGGAACTGGGAACACTATTACAATTGCACACCGTAAGGACTTACAAAGTAACGGAAGAAAGGTTACTGCCGAAAAGGGCGGGTCGTGCGGTAAAAAAAAGTTTCACTCATGCTGTGGCAGTTAATGAAAGCGGCAACGAAAGTGCTTCAGATTTCTTTTAACTACTACAATGGACCACAATAAAAACCGACTTTATCTTCTTTCTACATTTTCTCCTCTCCTCTACCAGCGTTCATTATATTTTATTTAGCGTAGTCACCGCACTTTCACCAGTGAAACTATAGGGTTTTCTCTCTTCTCTTTCCACCGAATTTTGAGAAGGTGCGTTGATGGCTTCGAGTCACCTACATACGTTCGCCAATACTAGACAATGGAGTCAGATCGAGCTTCGTGCATTGGTTTGGCTTTGGCCTCGAGATCGTACATTGTGAAGTGAACATTTCCCCTATCTGCTCGCATTACACCCTTGATCATATTCTCCTGAAAGATAATGCTGCACAGACTAGATTCACTTTGTTCAGCCGGCACCAAATCAAAAGAAACGGATTCTCCTAGCATTATGACTAGAAGACCTACAATTTTGGATGAGAAAATTGGAAGGCGCCACAATCATAATGCACACTTAATGATGATTTCCTAACAACCGCCACGGTTGCACACATTCGCTTTCAATTTCCTACATAATTCTACCTTCATTTTGGCCCTAATGTTCCCTCGCACATCAATCCACGCGATTGAGAGTGACAAGCCGTAATAATCGTTAGTTTGGAATTGAACGTTATAGTTAAAATGAATTGTTTTCGTGTCCTTGCCAGAGCTCTGCAACCCTGGGGCCGGATAAAATTAAAACTCATTTCGTTGTGAGTCATGTACGAATAATATCTTCACACTTCCTAATCTTAGCAAGCCAGTCAGCGTTAGCACCATAAATTTTCTTTACTTTCAATTCTGCTCAATATACGCAAATGATGCAAATGCAAAGAAATCTATCCCATATTTCTAAAATCGTTATTTTCAAAACTGCCTTCACATCGGAGTTCCTCAGTCCTCAGTTTCAATCCTCAGTTTTTGGCGTTAGCATGAAGGGACTTAGGCAAACTGTGACTGAATCGCAATTCTCTCGACACACACACACATTGTAAGTTAGAATCAACTGCGAATCAATTTTGGTTTTATCTGTGCTCTGAGATGAGTTTTGAGAAATTTCGGAAGCTCAGTCAAACCATATGCCAAAGGCAAGTGCCTTTCATGGTTCTTTTAAAAGTTTACTAAGGGGTAATAATGCATGCTATTTACTCAAGAGTTTGAGATTGAGATGGGGGGAGGTTCATTCGTGTCTTTAAGAAAGATGCGAAGCACGAAAGAAGATGAGATTTTAATGAATATTTAAAGCAAGGGGTTTGAGATTGTATGGAGCAGCGGGGAGCTCTATTTAATGTGCACACAATTTAACTGTAAACCCACGAGGAAATAAGTTTCAACCAGGGAGTCCCAACTTTACGGTACGATTGTGGTTATCATGTCACACAACACACACGATGAATGAACTCCTTCCTAAGTCAGGGGCGGATGGACAAAGATTTTAGCAAATTTAGTATTCCAAGTAGCACTTGGGCGTTATTTCAAGAACTTTAAGGAGGCTTAGTAAATCCGGAGTTTACGCTTCCATCTTGGATTGTATAGAAAGGAACGTGCAGGCGTGTAGTCTTTGCTGTTTTACAAACTAAATTCAATTGCCATTATTACTTGAATTCGCATCTGCTTGGTTTGAAAAAGAGTGGGCTTCACTACCTTTAAAACACATTTGAGAAAGTCCTAGCCATGAGTTCCAGTCACAGTGCAATTTTACGGTCTGCAAATTAGGTGAAGTTGTTTGCTACTACGAAACAAAACCTTCGCCTCATTAAAACTTTGAATACATTCACCCGGAAATGCATACATGTTACTCAAATATTCATGAACCAATTTGATGCAGCACATGCTCTCATTTGATACTGTGTAGAATTAGGCAGCGAAAGTTGTACACGTGCACAACATGGAAGTTAAACTTTTTGATGCATAGAACGGACAGAGGACGGAAAGGCGACTGGATGAGATTAGACAATAGTTGAAGCTATTGTCAAGTTGATCCCGACAGAAAGTTTTAGAATTTACGACGCATGATGCACCATTACTACGTACTTCACTTTCCTCATAATTCTGTCCTCCTCCCAAACTTTTGCTTTGCTTTCCCCAAAGCATTGTGGGCTTCACTCGCTTCACTTTCCCACAAAATTCGATTACCATTCTTGACATCCATCCATTTTGTAAGTTAGATCACAAAGTATGTTCGAAATTCAATGCACTCTGTCTGAATTTGATCACCTCGAACGCTTTTTAGTAAGCCAAAACACGGTTTACACATGAAAAGAACAAAGGTACTTTCCATGGATTGAAATCCGAATCTCAGATGTTCCAATCCCGAGCTTCAAGAAACTTGCATTGATTTGTGCGTCCATGTAAGAAATGACACCTTGGCGAATGCCCGTAGGTCGTCAGTCTTTCTTTTTTTGGTTTTGTTTGGCAACTGAAGATCGAACCTTCGATTTCCATTATTTAGTTTTGACAATAGAGTGCCTTTTTGTGCTGTTACAATAGTTACAAGTTGCTAGTAAATGTATCGTGTACTGAATAATGAAGAACACAGTACAGCAGTACAGTTCTACTTGTGGATGTTTAGAATTTCTCCCTAGTTGCGAATACAAAAGCATGACAGGAACTGACATTCAATTCGGATGCAAAATTCTTCCCGCAGTCGTCTCCGGGTCTTGCTAGTCGGATTGACAAGCTGGCTCCTTGGAGAGTTGAGACAAACTCAACCAATATGAATTCAATGGACTCCACCGTGAGAGTTGACAAATATGTGTTTCAATTTTTTACTACTTTTGTTAGAGTGAAAGCAAAGTGAAAAGTGGTGCGGCTCTTCCCTGTTCTGTCACACTGTCTTCCGGGACTTCAAAGTTTGAATCTAGTTGTAATCAGTCTAACTCCAAAGTCACCGACTTTCGAAGCGTAAGAGAATTGTTTACGCTAGGTCTGCAGGCTTTATTGTAAGAAAGATTTGCTGTTGGGTAATAATTTGTTTTTCACAACTTGTAGTTCCTGGCGTCAGGATCAACGTTGTATTTCCGTCAAGGCATCTTATTTTTATCTTTGGCTTAATTCCACCAGTACTGCAATACTAGTTACTCACTCCTACTAGAGCTTCTCACCGATAAAGTATCCTTGGGCGTCAATAAAAAAATTTATGTGGAAATGACTACTCGTAAAAGGTCGAAGATAAATATAAACACAGCCATGAATTTAATATCGAGTGCTCTCTTGCTGTGAAGATTTGTGATCGGATTAAAATAACAGACATTATGTTCGCAATCGAATGCTTTTCGACCCCATTATGTGGTATTTCGCATGTGTTACATGTGAAGTCGACGTTTCATATTTGTCACCTTAGGACAAAGAATGATATCACCGGAGACCCAATTTGGTTTATAACAAAAGCCAAGTACAATTTAATGATGTGTGCATGAATTTAGAAACCCTTTGAGCTAAAATCCAGCTGGTTGCATGCGGGAGCGGGTTTTATCCGCTGACATCAGGCTTTAGGCCTCGCCTTGATGGCCTCGACACCTTTTAACAAAACAACTAGGCATGACGGGCATGACCCCAACCGACGCCATTATAATTTTCTACTTTCTTCCTTTTGATATCAATTTTTTTTTGGTGGCGAGGCGGGCACGCGTTCTCTTCTCACTCTCACCTACTTTCGGGAAAAGTAAAGTACTGGTGATGCCACGAAACACATGGGATTTGCTTGCTGGCATGGTGAAGTGTCAACCAGCCAGGCTAATATTAAAGGATGGGATTATGAATTCTACTTTTTGGTTGCTTTTGCCCTGCCCTGACGTTTCCATACTGCCAAAACCTCGCGTGCATGTCATAAAAGCTCTTGTGTTAAATTACACTTTGACTGTACCGGAGACTCCTTTTGTTTCATTATATTTGTTTACATGTTTCGCCTCAGCACTGCGGCTGGCTCTAAGAGTCATGATCAGAATACAGAAGCCCGAATTACGCAAGCCAACGTGAGCAAAGCTGAGTGAGTTTATAACATTCCAAATATGCGAGTCGAAACTCTTATGTATGAGACACATACATCACTATTTTATTTTATAATCCCGTTGATGGATTCACACACACATTCGCACACCATGCAATAGAAGCATATAATCCTTAAACATGTTCATTTCTGCAAGGCTCTTGCGCTTGGTTTGGAATTGGCAAGCATGCAAACTTCACCGTTGGCACATATAAGAAATGTATGGAGTGCTTGGTGCTTAGGAAGGTATTGATTACCTCAGCCCCGGCATCATATTTTTGTGCCAGACACTTTGAATAAGTAAAAAGCGGCTGGAGAAACTGTTTGGTTGAAGGTCTAAAACTTTATTCATATAGGTAGGTAAACATGAATAGGATTATGACGGATTATTTGTGATAAAGTTTTATGAAAGGCAAAGGCGTCAGTCAAATGCAGTATTCAGAATATGAGCCTAAATGCACCTTGCTGGATTTGAGCATTGCAAATGATTACGATGCACATTACATTTTGTACTAAATACGATTTGACGATGCGAATTGAATAGTCTGTATTGGTAACCAGGAACCTGCTTCCTAAATTAGACTTGATTTGTGAATTTGGATTGCTCATGTTATAATTTTTTTTTATTTGCAGTATCGCCAGAAATTAAAGGAAGCGCAAGCCACAAGAGTCGCTGCTCAAAAGGCTGCTTTAGCCCAACGCCAGGAAGAAGCTGTTCGTGTTGATCGGAGAATCGCTGAGCTTCAGGAAAGACTTAATAGGAAACGTCTTTTGAATAATCAATTGGCTGCCACATTAAATCATCAGGTTAGACTACACTTATATTTCAATTCAGCTAGTTTTATTAGGAATTTAATTGATCTCGCACTGTAATCTGCTTGTCCAAGCTTTTTATGTGGTTTGGATGCGTCAGCGTATAATTAAGTGAAAAAACATTGAAGAAAATAGATGGACAAATTCTCTTCAATATTGTCGAACAACCTGAAAGGAAAACTCGCATTTAAATATCCTGATAGTTTTAATATAACGAGAAGAAATTTACTCCTAGTCTCTCCACAAAACAATGAATCCAACTGAAAGCATGTAGAGTTTAATATAGTAGTATTCAAAGGCTAAAGTTTTTAAAATGGGTAAACGAAAAGCAGAATGGATGGATGAAAGTGATCACAATATGACTTGAATGGATGAGTAGGTCAAGAGATGACCTTTTTCACTAGGTCTTGGCTTGTAGGAGGAGACCAAGATCGATGTCTTCTGGTCCAGAGACAAGATGATGTAACGTTTTGGAGTTGAGATGAGACTATTTTGCTCTGATTTCGATATGGTCAGATTTATCCTTTCTTCTCCAACGTTCATCCCATCTCATCCATCCGTCCCCTTGCCTCTGCCTCTGGCTTTCTCCATTCCTTAGCTTCAAGCGTAGAAGTTAGTTCTGAAGACTTAAGCCTTCCTGTCCTTCCTTTCTTGAAATGGAACGACGGAAATTGAGAAAGCTTTGCCACGAAATAGGATTGGAATCGAATTCTATAAATGTGTATTTAATGCAGTTGCCTCTTCCCTCGCATTCATGTAGTTAGTTCAGGTCATCGCGGATTTATGTGCGGTTTTAGAACCTGAGGGTTCCACGGATTTTATGTCAAACCTCTTTTCTTTCTACTTCCAATATAAAGATACTTTCTTCAAAAACGGTTCCTTGAATTATAATATAAATTACTTTCGAAATTTCATTGCTCACACAGACTCGAAGCTAATTCAAGCCCTTTTGCCCATTCGGTTGACAAATTTTGAACCTGCAAACCGTAAATAATCTACTGCTCTCTTTAAGGCACCTTTGGGGGGAAAGGAACGCGGTATTTGGTGGAGCTCGTGGAATGTAAAATTTGGGAATGTCACAACAGATTGTTATCTCTTCGAACTATTAAAACCTCTCAAGTCCCATCATCATTATCATCATTTCCATTGTGGTTTTAACTTGGTACAAGACTTTCCCTGCTCAGGCTTTCTCCAACTCTGAAATGGTTCTGGGAGAGAAAATGAGCGAAACTTCCTGTCAAATCCCTGCCCAACTTACTTAACTCAACCCAAAGTCCAATGTGTGTAAGGTACGGAAAGTTCGTGGGCTTGGATTTATTTTGTGGTGCTCCTGCTAGACATTTTGTCTGTTGCAACATTAAAACGATTAATCCAGCAAAGTATACGCGGAGTGAACGAAGCCATGGAACCTAACATCAAAGTATTCTGCTCTATCTTCATGTGTGAGTCTTGTGAGCTTGTCAGTGGAGCTTTAGCCAGGCCTGCTATTGGTGGCCTGTGTTCCATGTCTAAACACGTGGTCCAATTTTCCTTAAATGTATGAGTAGAGGACCCGATAGTGTCATAAAAAGTTTACAAGAGTCACACGTCAGGTTGAGTGTTAAAAGTTGGAAAATGTGCATGAATAGACAGCAAGGCTTTCCTCCCTTCCTCATTCCCATGGCGTTGTGTCCTTTCCTGGGCCTACTGCGGTCTCATCTCTTGTGAATGAGATGGTTAAAGACACAACTAAACTTTATTAGCTCATTCACTCTCCTCGGAATTAGATTTTTAGAAGGCCTACAGCACGTAGCACATCTTTAACAAGATTTTAGACAAAGAGTTTGTACGGCGTCACGTCGCACTAGTAATTCAATGAACGGAGGGGAAAATTACATTCTTTGGGGGAGACAAATAGAAATGTTTATGGTTGGAGCGACGAGGCAAATTTTTCTAGTTGTGCAGAACTTGATTGATCCCAACCCAAGCTTTTACTTTGTATTTTGGATTACTATAAATTAGGTTTCGGAGCCCATCCATCTTTGCAATACTTTTTTCTTAACACTCCGCCCACGATGCATTCATTACTCATTACTTCTACTCAACTACAATCTGAAGAGAACAGAGAGACTTACTTGTGACTTGGCTTAAAAGGGAAGGCTTGAGTGAGAGTGATGAATGATTGACTTCATTTATTATTTTGTCTCGTAAAGTGAAAATGACAAATGAAGGAAAAGTTCAAAGAAGGAGAAAGGACCAGTCTTAAAGGTTTAACTCCCTGGGCTGGTCTGAGTTGGATTAAAGCTTACGTAAAGTTTTTTTTTCTCTTTTTTCCAGGAGAATGATTTTATGGGCGTGCCGAACAAAAATGATCCAAAGTATCAAACGTTGCCTTACAATGCCAAACTTTTTGCTCCATTCATCAACAAGCACCAACAACAGCAAGATGAGCAAGATAAGTTTGAAACTGCCCTTCAACAAATGCAACTCATCAACATGGAGCAAGGGAATTCGAATTCAAATCATATGACAGTTCAATCAATGAATTTCGAAAACAATTTACGTTTGCATCAACATCAACTACTAAGTCAGAATCAACATAATAATGCCAAGAGTGCCGGAATCTCTCTTCAGTCGCAGTCGCAGCAAGTAATTGTTTCAAATGGCCCTCAAACGGTGCAGAATAATGGTCCAGCGAGCGGAAATGTTTCCAAAGGGAAACCCCTTCCTGCAATAAACAATGAAAACTCCACTTTCCCAGGATGTCGACCTAGTAATTTCATTCCAACTGGTGCTCCGAGCTCTGGATCCCTTAGCAGCACTGAGCTAAATGGCCTGCACAATAGTCAGGTAACAAATTACACCATTATACTTTGTAACCTAGTTTTCCTTGGCATTCATTTCATGTACTGGTAAAATTTCCCAAGGAAGAAACTAATTCTGCAAACTAAACCTAAAAATAAAATGCACCCCCAACATGTTTGTTAAAATCACCCTATTCCACTCAAAAAAATAACAAATCAAGTGGTCTGGAAATCAGGTCAATCTATCGTCAACAGATTTGAAGTTTAGTTGGCATCCCTCGAGTTTTGACGTGAATTACCTCAATACTCTGAAATCTGCCTAACTGCCAAAGTATCTCAGCCCACGTACCCTGGTATCTTCCTGGTAATTGGTAATAGTACCAAACCCACACAAATGAAACTACCATTTTACGTTAGAGGTAATTATATTTCGAGCTGGTTTACGGGGATTTGTAGAGATGAATGCTTAGGCAGAGTCAATCTTGATGTAATTTGGTTTGGAAAGATTTCCGTGATGATTAAATTTAGACACTAGATTAAAAAAATTGAAATGGACATTTTGAACCGATCAGATTTTGCTTTCGAAGAATGTGAGAATTTTTTTCGTACATTTTAAAAAATTTATTCCTGTTAGCATGCGGTAAACTTACTGGCCAAGTAGGCTTGACCGTAGGAGAAGGAAGCAAAGTTTCTCGCCGTGAAGCAAAGGTATTGGTGGTGAAAGATTGATGAGAAGAAGGAAGGCTATGAATGACTTGAAACTGTTTACTTTCACCTCTCTAGAAATTCACACTTTGAGGTTGAGACTTAGATCTTTTGAGGTTCGATGTGGATACATGAGCACTCAGATAGTAGAAAAAATAAATATACTTTACCATCATTCGGTGGAAACTGAAATGCTAGCGAAACTTTAATCACGGTGAGTTGGTGACTCTTGTAAACATCGTCGAGGGCATTACAAGGCCGAGATTTTAAGCTATCGAGAAGCTTGCAATAATATCTGTAATCTTGGGACTTAGATTGAGCTTTACCGCTGCTTGGTAACACTTGCACATGTCTTCAGACAGACGACCAAATAATGCAGTCGTTAAAATCAACAGAATTGAACTTGGAACGTTATAAGTAGAGATTTGTGAAAATGAAAAGTAACTAAAGGGGTATCGGCAACAACCTCAGCCGTGAATTCTTTAGTGCGGTTGGAACTTTTTATTGACTTATTAACACGTCTAACTGGAAGTGAATGTCACTCCATCAATGTTCTCGGAGTCCAACACATGTATTTTTCTAACATATCGTCAAAATATTTGTCACAGGTTGGGACCGGGTCCTCGGTCGCAAGCACTGGGAGCAGTGTTTCTAACTTCAGTGATGGATTTGGTGGGAGTCATAATGGGCAGATGGATCGTGGAGGTCCTGGTCCACCAGGAAGACCGTCATCCAAACCAGCGCTTCCACCGAAGCCTGCCAAACCCACCCCACCGCCAAGACAAGCTCATGAAATCTTCACGTATAATTCAAGGTAAGACATGTCAAGAAGAGCCCAGGGAAGTGACAACAAAGTATGGTCCATGAATGTCTTAAGAGTCTGCGTTGTCTTGTCGTCGTAAGTTGGACCTTCCTAACACCAGAAGACTTTTATTATGTCCTTCACTTATATAAGAAAAGCAAACTGTAGCAACGTCCTGTTCTATCCTAGGCTTTAAGTTCATCTTAAGGTTGAGGAAGAACTTCAGAGAACACGTATGGATTTTGTTGTAGCACTAAAAACAAGAGTGAGTGCGGAGGGTCGTAATGGAGAAAGTCGGAGATAGAAAGTGAAAGCTAGTGTGAAAGTAATGGAGAAAATCTGAGGCTCAACGTGTTGCGATGCTTTCTCCAAGAGTTTATCGACATTTCATACGACCCTGCCACTCGCTTCAATACCTTCTCAAGTATTGAACAAGTGTGTGGAGATATAAATACATAAAGGACTTCTGTTCTGCCTGTTCCAATGTCTAGCGCACTCATTGAATTTTAGATTCTTGACACCGCTAAATGTAGTTATATTTACATGAAATCCATCTGTGGATTAATAATAAATAGCGTGCGAATCACTACGTTTGTCTTGGTCCCAGTTGAAAATTCTGTTTTCTATTCGAATCCGCAAACTTGAGGGTTAAAATGAATATTATGTAGTTTTAGATTTTGCCTGTTGACCTAACCAGCTTTCACTTTGTAATAATGCAGAGGTTCGACGAACAGTGATGGTGGAATGATGCCAGACCGGACAGAATTGCCCATCAAACCGAAGCCATTGTTTCTTAAGAAGAGTATGAGTGCCTCAGCGAACATGACGCTATCATCAGACTTGAGTACGACGACACAAGGAGGATCAACCGTGATGGAGAATGAATCCAATAATACCAACACCACAACGGCAGCCCAGACGACGACTACGACGACGGTGAGCCTCCAGAATTAGTTCATCTACTATTTTCTCTTCACTTCATTCCCTTTCACTTTCTTCAATTCCAAATCTTGATAGCAGCTGGAAAACTCCTCAGCTGTGAGCTCTCAGTTTCGGTGATATGAATCCAATGGGAAGGTGGATTTTTTTTCGCTTCTGTTTTTTTCATTTCACGCTGTCAGTTGACATTTACAAACCAACATTCAGTGGGTGTAATATGTATGATGTCTGTCCTTCCGAGTTTTCTCAAGAGACTTTGGGTCAACATTATTCCCACTGTTGAAGTCATTTGGAAATGGTGCGCATGGTTTCAAGTCGTTGTATTTCTTTGATTTGAAATATTTCTCTATTTATTTGCAAAATTTGTTTGAGATGATGTAATGGGATTTGTGTACGAGAATTTCTAAACTTTCTCTTTTAATTTTAGGTGAGAATGGCCATCAACCATCGAAGGTTTGAGTTGCCACCAGCATTTCTTTTCCCCGAAGGTGATCCTCCACCTTCAGACTTGGTTCCGGAGCATGCATCACTCTCATCTTCCGAAGGGTCTCAATTTGATACCGATAGCGTAGATGCCGCGGCTCCTTTTCCACACCACAAATCTGGTCCACTATCATTATTACCTTCAGGCAACGGCAACATTGAGGAGTACACACTCCCTGATCTTTTTCCACATCCGCCGGTGATCAACGGCTCCAACAACTACTTTCCGTCCTCCAACAAGTCACAGCATCAGTACCCATCGCAAGATATTTCTGGAAATAGTAGAACCAGTAGTCAAATCAATGAAGGTGATGGTCCCACCGACGCTTTAGGTCAAGCAGAATCCAATTTAACAATTGCCCGAGTCAACGCTAATCAGATCAACTTGAACTCAATTGCGAGTAGAAACTTGACCGCTTTAGTAGAGCAGAGGAGCAGTCCGTCCAACGGAACTATTGGTTCTGGTTTCTCCAACTCCCAGGAAATGGAATCTACCGAAGTTGGAAAAAATGGCGGAGAAATAATCAATTTTTGCCTTGAGAATGGAAACAGGATTCAAGAAAATCACATTAGTGTCATGAACATTCGTATTGGTCGAGAAAGTCCTCCGGAATCTGGGGAGTTTAGAATTGATTCGAACTCTAATCAGCTTGAAGCTTATGGTAAACGGTTGTTTTTTTAATTCATTGCAAATTCAACATGACAATTTTCATAGGGCAGGTTTAGCCAGACTACATTTCGCATGATGTTATCACAAAAGCCAAATCTTTGAAAGCGACAGAGAAAGCCAAACGTTATTCTGAAATTACATGTTATTCAATCACCGGACGTGCAGTGAGTTTGAGTTGTTCATGTCATTGTCATACGTATTTGGCAAGCTGCCAAAGGGCAGACCGACTATTACTGATGTTGTTTGTCAACAACCATGAATGACAAAATATTTCACAAAGCTAAAGCTAAAAATTTTCTACATAAATCAAAAAGCAAGCAACTCAATTTTAAACAGGTCATCCATTTGTGCATTACAGAAGCTGGAATGGAGCATGGTAGTCCAAATATGAGCGAAAAAAGCCCGGATCGGGAAGACACAGTGATGTCAGACAGTACGACGAACAGTAGCGGCGGTAGCAATAACAGTGCCGGTCTCGGCGGTATCATTGTGAGGCGAGTCAAAAAAGGAAATTTGAAGACGGGTAATCGGGTAAGTGAACACAATTGGGCAAATTTAATATTATAACTAGTCTGGCTCTACTAAGATCTGCATCTCGTTCACACAAATCCAGGCACGACGAATTTTGTAAAACGGTCGTTTTAATTCGATGATTCAGCGGAAGTATGAAGTCGTTTTTCAAACTCATCCAAAACTTTGTATTTGTCACAATTTCAGGACCATTCAATGATCGGTCGAAGAGTCAGTTTTGATCCGTTGGCACTTCTTCTGGACGCATCCCTAGAAGGCGAATTGGACTTGGTAATGAAGACAGCCGGTGAAGTAGCTAACCCATCAGCAGCCAATGATGAAGGAATCACAGCTCTTCACAATGCCATTTGCGCTGGTCATGCGGAAGTAGTAAGGTTCCTCGTAGAATTCGGATGTGATGTCAATGCTCAAGACAGCGACGGATGGTACGTACGCTTTAGTATGTATGTAGAAGCTTGAAAGCGAGTCACCCGGTTTTTTCCCATGAGCTAAGCCTTTACTCCGTGCAAAGATATTAGGCTTGCGAACAGAAAAACTTTTCATGTGTGCCCTGCACGGAGACGGGTTTAATTTTGGGGGAAAAGATCAAAGAGAAGTAATTATGTAAATCGGCTTGAGAAAGTTAAGGATCCCTGGCGTAAATCTTGATTTGATTTGATAGGACACCATTGCATTGTGCCGCGTCTTGCAACAACGTTGGGATGGTGAAATTCTTAGTTGAGCGTGGAGCTTGTATCTTTGCAACGACTCTGAGTGACCATGAGACAGCAGCAGAAAAGTGTGAAGAAGATGAAGATGGTTTCGGGCCTTGTTCTGAGTATCTCTACAGTAAGTTCTTTCTTGAGTACGTCCCAGGGCAAAGGGAAACTCGTGGACCGCTTATATGGTTTACGTCCTCTCCTTCCCAGAGCTCAAGTAGATCAGAAGTAAAGAAAGAGAAAGGCAACGGCAAACTTGAGGGCGGTGAACGAACATTTTCATCGATTTGTTCTTTCCCCAGAAAGTACTTACGGAGTACTTTAATTTAAATACTTGAAGGAGTGACGAGCCACTGCCAGTGTGGGAATCCCATGTATGTTAAGCAGATGAACTTTCTCTTTCACCTTATTCATCTCATCTCATGTCATGCCAACTCTCAACTTTCACTTTAACTTTCGTCTAACTAATTATTATACTTTAATTTAAAACCATTCCATTGACCCAACTCTTTCAACGATTACCACAAAACCGCATCTCAGAGAGAACTCACATATCCGTTATATTTCAGAACGTCACAATATTTCTCCGAAAGTGAAAGCAGACTTTCACTTTGGCGTACCTATCATTTGCCTTCCGATTGCCGTTCTTCTGCTCGCAGATCTACTAGTTTTACAGGACACTTTCTGAATTTAATAAGCATAAATAAAAATTGTATTGATGTTTGTGCAGGCATTCAAGAGAAACTGGGGATTATAAATAACGGGATCGTGTACGGAGTGTTTGACTACGATGCCCAGAACCCAGACGAGCTCTGCTTCCGTGACAGAGATCGACTCATGATTTTGAGGAAAGGAGATGAGTTTGAGAGAGAGTGGTGGTGGGCAAGTACTGTTGGGGATAAACAAGGCTACGTGCCTCGCAACCTTCTTGGAGTAAGTTGTTACACTGCATTCAATGAACCACAGACCATCCCGACTTTCCCCACTAATATTTACCAATATTTTAGTCAAGCCAACTGAGCCAACCAATTTCTAAATCTTTTAGTACAACATTAAAGCCCAAAGTAGAGAAACACGATTATTCTATTAATCCACGAAAACTTCATTTGACCAGAACATTTGTCTTCGTATTGGGAAAACTTTCTGGTCATCCCTTAAGTCGAAATGACAGTGTCAAAAACAAAAAAGCTTAAGCTAGGGAATTAGCCGTCCCTCTCTCGCCCTGCAAACGCCATCAAAAGTTTTGTTTTGTACGTTTTATTAATGTTTGGAAAATGTGACTGATTCTTTCTTTGCAGCTGTATCCTAGAGTCGTGCCGCAAAAACGTATTGAAAGTTAGCCGAACTGAACTCTCCTCATTCCAAGAAAGTAAAAACTGGTGGAGTATTGCTAGGCTGCAATTTCAAGTGGCCAAGAATAAATTGAACAGCACAAACGTGTGGTGCAGTCTGAAAGTTTCTACTCTACTGAAAAATTTTGTTAGTGCCTCGAATGCGATTGCAATCAATGCTTTGCATTTGTAATAATCTACTATTGTCTCGCTTTAAATTTAATAAGTTTAAAAGATTATCAAATACACAAACGGAGGCTCCAATCCAGAGGAAATTGTGTTGTCAGCCGAACTGCAGAACCTGTAGTTTGTCTATGGCCGTTTAATTCGGTGTTTTTTGGCCTTCACCGAAAAAATCTGCAGCTATTTGTATTGAGATTCTGTGCAGAGGAATTTTTGTGGATTTATTGTATCCTCTGCCCTTTTGAGTCACCGCACCGCTGACAATAAAGGCCAAAGAATCCATCACTAATGACTTCATGTACCTTTCCAATTTCACACAAGTATACAATTGGATATTTCTCTATAATTTTATTGCTTTGGAATTTGGATCGGAATCGGAGTTGTTTCAGGGCTATTTTAATTTGTATTTAATTTAAACTCTATTCAGCAAGCACTAAGCAGCAAATATTTAGTTTATAGTTGGTTTAGTTAGACAATCAAAACCATTGTACTATTATAAATCCACTGTATTTTTTGCAATCGGAGCAAAAGTGGTCGTTGGATTTTTAGTTTGTAGGAATATAAAAATATCAATGAATGCAATGCATGTTATATCCAAATCAATTGTTGTGATATTAGAGAAAAAGAGACGCAAGTTGAGAAATACACAGTAATTGGATCAATCTACGTAAATATTAAAAACAAAGAGCTGAGAGTGAAACTATATAAGAATGAATAAAAACTAATTCGTTGACTAACAAAGTTTTTTTTGACGGTTTTATTTTCTGCATTCTGTATCGACACTAACATAAATACAATGATATTAATATCCAGTAGCCTAAATGCATTTAAATTCATAAAAACATTCCGCGTAAGCACTTGGATTGGATTAGAACTCCAAGCTCACCTAATTACCTACCTGCTAATACAAAAACCAAACCCCCAAATATATATAAAAAACATTATTCTTTTGGCTTGTTTTCGCTGAACTATTTCGGGGTATGCTCAAAATGCAATATTTTGGAAAGGAAATGCTGTTTTGCCGGTGCGGGAGTTGTGCACTTCTTATTGTGCAATGCAAATTAGTAATCAAGACGCTGCTCGTCTGCCTTTTGGAAATTCAATCGCTTCACCTTTGACTTAATTGGACATTTCTTCCCGTCTTGGTGACCTCTGCAACAAAACGGAATCAATCGTATATATTCATGAAATTCGGATCAAAATTTTGTTTTTAAGTACAGCAAATGCACTTAATTACCTGTTCAGATTTCATATGAATTATTCCGCTCGGATTAAAATTCAAGTGCTCGATTTCCGAACTCTCGTCAAAGTCCTCGAATTCCTCCTTCACAATTGTTTCCTCCTTGATATTTCCCAGCACCGCACTAATGATCAGTGGGTGCATGCAAGCTCTCTTCAAAATGCAAGAATTAACAGGTTAATTGATCGATTCGATAATTTCCCTCCAATGTTGAGTTGAGTTTTTATGTTAAGGATGTAGTCTGACTTACCTGTTGCTCAGAGAAAGACATTAAGTGATGGACAATGGGCCCTTGAAGGTCAGGAGCATCATGTAACACCTGCTTGAGTTGATTTGGCGGAAGAGTTAGTAAAACCGGAAGACTCTTTGGAACTGCACGTTGGCAACATTTTACAAAACCTTCCCAAATTTTTGGTTGTGTCCAAACCTAGATGATATTTGTGAAACAAAATATAAAATGAAAGCACCAAACCATTTAGCAGAAAAAGCACTGAACATTGCAATTGAAGTCAATTACAGAAAAAAGAATTGTGCTCACCTGCTTCTGAACTAAACGAGTCAACGTGTTCATAATAAAACCAGAGAGTTTTGAGTGCAAGGCTAGAGTCTGGATAACTGTTCGCATAAGTAGTGTTGGAATCGGAGTTTGGTCCAGAAGTTGATTGATTACAATGGCTAACACTTCGGCAGTGTACACGTCCATTTCGTTGAAACACAAAGACGTAGCTGTAAATTTTAAAAACAATTTCAGTAAATAAACGAAAGTGCCAAAAAGTTTCAAAATATCAACATTGTAAAACCAAGCCAATCCAACTAATTCAAATGCAGACTATGTTTGTAAAAATCATCTGATTTTGCTTTTGAGTTACCTTTTATAATAGTCTTGACATCACATTTACTTGGCTCAATATTATGCAGCGCAATCATCAATTCAATTGGCGAGATTGGACTTGAATGTTGAGTTTTGGAGTCTGCGTGAATTCCGAGCAATCTGTTGAATACCTGGTCCGGGGCAGAATAAATTAGACAATTTAATTTTGATTCCCTCGATCATTTCATTAAAACCGTCTTAACCGGGATGCAGTGCAATAATTGCTTCTCTAAATGCAAACTTACCTCTTTCACAACTTGTGGATTGAGTTTGATCAGTTTTGGCAAGGCTGCCAAGATTTCTTGCTTTGTTAAGCCATTTAAAACGGGAATTAAGAATCTTACATCCGCAACACGCTTAGCATAAAGACTCCTCACTCTTGCAACGAGTTCTGCGCTAGGTAATACTGAAAACAAACCAAATGTTGTTAAGATTTCTAGGTTCAACGTACTAGAAACAAGCACTGCAAATTTTGAGACTTACATTTGTCCGTCAAAACATGAATTATCCTGGTAATTAGTGTCTCGGCTCCTTTGGGAAACGTATCTAGGAGTTTCATCAACTCCCGAGAGTCCATTCCCAATTTTCTGACCGGAACTTCGATAAATCGTAATATGCTTCTTTTCACATCAGGTGTTGTTTCTACATAAACTTTGGCTAATCTGCAAGGTACCCAACGAAAAATGTACGTTTAAATTATTTTAAATCATCAAAGTAGTCATAAGTACACTGAAATATTTTTTAAGGAAGACAGACGTACTCGTGAATCAAAGAATTCTTCACGGTCAGGAGTTGCAGGTACAATTGTAAGCAAGCCCGAACCAAGTCATCTGTCCAGGTGCCTTGTAGAATTTGCCGCCCAAGGTTTTCGGAAAACAGAATCTCTGGCGGATTCGGATGACGAAGAGACGACAAATATGTATGGACAGCCTTGTCTTCAATCACTTTAACTCCTTCTCCGGCCTCGAATAATTTGATAGTGCAATCTATTGCACTTGTTCGAATCTGAAATACAAAGTAAATTCAAAATTTGATTTTGATTTGATTTGATTTCTTTATTAACGTGATATTCCAAAGCAGTCATACATACGAATATGCTTATATGACTATGACTATGACTGCGAAAAGCAGTCAAAGTACTCAAATCCTCGTACTTTGTCCAAAATTTGGATCTGGACACCTGTATTGGGCTGGAGAAAAGGTGAATTGAATACGTTTAGAGCACATGAACTTACTTCTTCGTTCGCGTGAGAACAAAACTCTAGCAAAGCACTCAAATAGTGTAATTTCTTGGGTCGCTTGACGGTCAATTCCATAAGTAGTTGCATTCCTTTGTTAGAATGAAACGGCTGCCCGCATAAACCCTTCAGGAGTTCAAGACCTTTGTCAGGAATTGCTGGGGGTTCAGTAAAGAGTCTCCATGTCATACTAAAATTGAAATGTACAAAATGTCAGCACTCATTGCTCTACCAGCAAGGAGAAACCATAAAATGCTGCTACATGAACTAGAAATTCTTACCTAGATTTTTCACCCTCATTTAAATGCTCGATAATTGCTTTCATCAGGTTGAAGAATGTCCATTCGTACCTAAATCAAGTGCAGAGATGTTGAAATAGTTTTCTAAGCTACTAATTCGACGCAACTCATTATAGCAAATACTCTAAAGTCGTACCGATCGGCCGTGTTATCTTCCATAACTGGAATAGCTTTGTTGATGAACCCTTGCCATAAACTGTATTCATTGAATAACCAATGTAAGCCGAGGTCCAGTCTGTTCTTAATATCGTCCCTGATGAAATTCATCACAACTTAAAACGCAATAAAAAATTTAAATCAGAAATAATTATTGAATCAACATTAGTTTCTGCAGAAATGTAATGTCTAAATATCTTACAAAAACGTAACGAGAAAGCCGAAGTGATGACTATCGAAGAGACGAGAGTGCATTTGAGTTCGTTCAGCTGCTCCGAACTGTCCAATATTCTTTGGACCGAATTAATTAATTGCTGTTGCTTGTCCGCATTCGACAATGGTTTAGTTACTTCGCTCAACTTAACAGCTTTTATTGTTTTCTTCTTGCCAGGAGCGGTTGGAGCGAATAACTTGCTGGATGCCCCGAGTGGGACAGGTTTCATTGAAGGGGGAGGGTGTGAAACTAGAATTGGTATTTGTTCAGACTCCGTCTCCATATCATCGTCTACCATACTCTGTTCAAATATTTCTGTTAGAGCTCCAGAATAACATTAAGTAAAATGATAATCTGGAATAAACTGCAAACTGACCTGGTACACGCCAGCCTGTAGTGCCGCTGGTGCACCGAGTTGAAATGCTGTGATTTGAGCGGCCAAAAGTCTCGAAACATGTCGCCTTTGACTTTCTGTCCCAGCAATTGCAACAGGAGTATAGGAAGACATAAAATGTGCAGGAAGCTTTTCTGGAAGTTCATTCTGTTCAAAAAAATCATTTTATAAAGCACTTTAGTTCGTCACAAGTATCCCGACAAGAAAACAACAAATGCAACAGTAAAGGTACCATAGATGCAAGAACCAGCTCAGCAACTAATTTCGGTGTCAACTTGTCCAAAATATTCTTTTCGAGTTCACTAAGCTGCTGATCCACTTTGTGATCATCTTTCGGGCCCTCGTTCATGTCTTCGTCGTCGTCATCAGAGTCTTCGTCAAGAGGAACACTGACGACTTCGTCATCTATTCTTGGCCTTTTCCTGCTCGAATGTTCTTCCTTTTCAATCGTGGCTCTTTGGCGCTTTCGATTTTCAATTCGAAGCTCTTCATAATTAGGTACAGCTTTGTTCAACTAAGAATAAAATGAATATTTACAACGTGCCTCTTACATACAGTGAGAGAATATAATATTCGTGTATGGTATCCAGTACCTCACTATGAGTTGCTCCCAAATCCGTCAATAAAGTTGTAATGCTATCGTAGTAGTCAACAGCTCTTGAATGTTTCAGAAGTCCGATCAGTTGAACCTTCATGTGTTTTCTTACAGATGTCACCTGAGATCTTTCAAGTGTGGGTGGCAGGATTGCTAAAATTGTACAATGATGGAATGTTTTATCAAAATTTGGTTAAACTTATATGAAATTTAAGAACTTTTAGTCAAAATATTGCCAGAAACTATTTTCCTGGAATAATTTTCTTTGCAAATTATTCAAGACTTACCATTTAGCTTCTCCATAGCGGTAACAACTTTTCCCATAAAACTTGGTCGCAATTTTGCAATGATGACGATAGACCCCATGCAAGTCATCAAATTTACACTTGTCGCGTGTCGAGACCCATGAAACTTCAGCAATTCCTCAAATAACATTCTACAGAAGAGGATATGATACGGAATGGAATTAAGAGCGAGTTGGCAAATTCTGGTAACATTCGAACCAATAAAGATTTGCTTCCGGGTTTAGTAGTTTCTAAAGTGACATACCTGGCATCTTCCTCCAACTTCCGTGGCCTTGCTACTCTTAGGGTGATTGGAACTTGATCCAGACAAAATTCGTTATCTCGTCGTATGCTGTCAGGTTCCGAGTGGGTTTGCAGGAGCACTACTGTTTCGATGAATTTTACAGTATGTGTTCGTATTCTGCAAATTCAACGGAAAAAATTAGTCCACAAACTTCCGAAGAAAATTTCAAGAGTGCTTTATAATTATTGTAAAGTCCGCAGAGTTTGCCATAAGCCAAATATTATTAGTTCAAGTTCAGCTGAGAATTCGATAATCATTCTGTCAGGATTAGCTCGATAAGAGATGTCCCCGACCTCGACACCTCAACTTCGGCATTGAGGATAATAATTAGGGAATAAATTAAGCGCAAAATGCATCATACCCATCATTATCGCTGTCGATTTGCTTCAAGATAAACTTTTTTAAATCCGTCACCGAAGTCCATGAGTTTTCCATTTCTTCAACAACTGTTTTCGACCGACATAACCACATCAACGTGAGTTTGTAGATCTTCGCTGTGACTTGTATTGCTTTCTTTTGGACCGAAACCACGGGGTCACTCAACATCAGCAACATGCTATGGAAAATCTTCGGTATCGTTTCGGGATCAGTTTTGCTATAAAGTGAAAATTGAAGTCATGTTTAATCACTAGCAGAAATAGGAAATCGTTTTTTTGCCCATCACTAGTACAATATTGCCTTGGTATGAAATTGTATAATAGATCAAAGGTCGGCATGCTAAAAAAAATCTTTGCAAATCTAACGATGAGTCCTTATTACAGTCCGCACCTCAATCTTCTGTCCTAACCTAGTCCATTAGATGTGCTGATAATTTTCGTATGCGCTCTTCTACTTATACCGCTGTAGAATTAAACAAAATTGCGCTAATTTAGCAATTTATTCCTAATTTTACAAGCGACAACACTTCTGGTGGATATTGCGTTTTAACATTTCGCCTGTGGCTTTTTTCATGGAGATATGAAGATGCACGCTAAGAACCTTGCAGTTGCAGTTTTACTTAGATTTGATGTGACACCTATACTGGATCTCATTCATGATTTACGTATCCCATTAATAGTTAAGATTCAGATTCCATCTAATCATATTGACCCAATTCTAAGATTGACAATGATATGAGATTGTGCTTGTTTGCACAGGATTTGATGCCCACAGCTGCAGCTGTGCTTATTTATTGCGCGCAGAAATATAACTAAAATTATGTTTTCGAAATTAGTCAACACTAAGAATTGAACCTGAAGTTAAATTTAGCAGTGATTCGACGGAATCGCGGAATTGTAATATCAAGTTAAGCCTAATTATCTTCCAGTTCTAAGCTTGACTTTCTCCTAAAATGAGGATATCGTACCAACAGCCAGCAACGATAATTTGTACTGTTATTACGTAAATTAAGTTCTGAATTTTGGCTCTAAGGTTTTCAAAAATCTAATCGAAATTGCCCAAAGGTTTTGGTAAGTCCTCCTAATGCAACCATAATATGGTTGCGTTACTAGATTACGAGATATTTTCCTAACAAAGCGCACCATTGTTTTAAGCTCTCGTTTTCAATTCTAAATTGCGATACGAACGCAGAATTGCGAAGCCAATAGAATTGTGAACTGAAATCAAAAACTAAATTTCTGAACCGGATTAGAAATTGCTCTGGACTACGCGGCCATCCTTCTAAAATGCAAGCATGAATAATTCCACTTCCTGTATTTTGTTGCAAAATATTTCATGTGCTAAACGAAAATGCTTGATATTTCGAGATAACCTTCACCTACTACAATTCAACTGACCCTGACCTTGCGCCTATAATATCTGACCCCAGTGCTAGAAATTAAATCTTAGAAGATGAATATGATTGTTGAAGAGTCCTACCATGCTTCCTCAATGAATTCTAAAATATATCTTCGAACATCCGGGTTGGAGTCAGACTGAAAGTTAAGCATTTCATCAAGGAAGTTGTCCAAGAGGGCTGGTTGACGCCCCACAATAATGTCTTTCACTTTGGCCAAATTTTCTAATTTCGTCTGATCATTCGACGTTACGGCGGCTCTAGTAAGCAATTCCGCGACCTACATAATACACATAAACCAAATTTAATCTCCGCAATAAAAGTTCAGAATGTATAACACTATTGTTTGTACAAAAATTATTGCTGGTGCATACCTCAGTCTCATCCTGGTACTCATTTGGTTCGAAGGAGTCTGCAGTTCCTTTACCCCTGATGGGGGGAGAGGAACTTCTGGGTGCTCCTGACGCATATCCTCGACTTGAATTTTGATTGTTGTAGTCGCCACGACCGTGACCGCCGTGAGAAATGTTTCTCTGGAGGACGTCCAAACTCACACCCCCTGCCCCTACCCCAGACGATGCCCCAGAAGACGATACCCCTGACCCAAACTCATCCTCTTCATCATCCAGGAAAAATTGAGCTGCGGCGCTCCTGTGTAGACTCATAGTCTACCCGTGTGGAAAATTCAGCAGATATCGTTACAAAAGAAAATTGGTGAGATTGGCGATGAGAGCTGAAATAAAAAGGTCATAGGCATTTGGTCAGAAGACAGAAACGGCAAGAATGAAAGGTAGTGCACGACGAAAAACTAATCCAATCCAGAATTCGGAGCGGGTCAATCGGATAGATTTTTGGAATTAGATTGATGGAACAGAAGGTTTAGTTTAACGAAACAGCAATTAGGATAAATGCAAAAAAGTTGGGAACGTTCAATTCACGAACTCGTCCTACTCGGCTCTATTTGGCTGCGTAACCAAGAAAGGAAAGGAGGAAATGAGAGCGGAATTTTTGGACTCGGCTCTGCCCGACCAGTGCTCTGCTCTGCTCTCAATTTAGAGCCATCTACGCAAACCAACCGAGCCACAGTCATTTTGAAGCCTATGTCGTACCTCTCTCATTTTCTTGTCCGAAGGTCAATTAAATAAAATCAGGATAATCCTTCATCGGGACATCACAACATCAGACAATTTTTAGAAATTATTATTGATGAATTCAAATTCAAATGTTGTAATTTGTAGTAATTATTGGATAAAATTTACTCCCGGGCTGGGTATACCAGACCAGACTGTAATACGTTAGGATGTTGTGTTATGGATCACAATCGCAAGCAATCACGTCGTAATAAACAAAAATCATTCAATCAATCGACTGATTTGTTATATTGTAATACTACTGAAATAATTTTTCTATTGAAGGATTTTCTATTGTGAGTGGAGCAGATTCACTTCAATTTCAGACTAAATGGATCATGGGTTGAAAGAGTGATCAAAATAATCCATACCTATTTATCTTGTGCATCAGAGAACGACTAGGTTTGACTTGACTTGGTAAACAAACCAAATCAAACCTAGCCTCATTGCGGACCCTGATGTCTACAGCCTAGACTGAATACCAAATCTTTGCTTTTTCTGTCTATCAGAAATAGCGCAAACCCAATCTTCAGTAAACAACTGGCCTTTCCTTGTCTGAAGTCGGACTTCGGAATGGTTAGGCCTAATGATGTATTGGCTCGGGAATGGGATAGGAAAAGAGAAAGAAGAGGGGCGAGGGGCGACCTTTCGATTCGAAAATGACATTTCTTGATAATAACAAATGATTTTTGTTGGAATGTTGGGCATTATATATTTTGATGAATTGAGAGAATACGAAATTACATCAATTACATCTTAATTAAACTCAACTAAAGTACAGCTATCCGCAACCACTATCACTATCAACTACAAACTACTAAACAATGCGAAGTACACTCTAAATGACTCGGTGCTCACGGAACAACAGCGAGCTTTCTAGAAGAACGGGTTTCTGCACTGTCAATATTTAGAAGAGAAGATCTTCATCATGATGGTCATCCAAAATATTTACTGCATGCCGTTCCTCTTCTTCAATTCCTGCTTTTTTTAGAAGAGCTTTCTCTATTTCAGCTTTTGCCCTTGATATTTTCTTTTTGTCTTGAATTTTTTTCAACCGGTAGAATTCCTCACGCTCCAACTCATCCAACTCAGATATTATGTAGGCCAACGTTTTCTCAATTCTTGGAATGATCACTGGAAGAGACGAAGTGATATTACATAAGTTTTAGTAGACAACAAAGCTAGAAACTTGTCTGCTATGCGCGTTGAAGACAAGAATGAATTTAGAACTGCATCGATTCTTACCGTATTCAATAGCATTGACTCTCCGATTAGTGATTTTAATGGCTTCATCTAACGTTACAAATGAAGTTTGTAGAGATGCCAGATCAACAAGCAGATTAATTGCTTTCTGATAGTTTTTCTTCAATTTTGCAAGTTGCTGCCCTCCTCTGGCCAGCCCTGTCAGCTCGTAGGAATCTGCTCCTTCTTGGTACGCTTCAAAAACTGGAAGACTAACTCCAGCTACATTATCCTTTTTAGTACGCACCTAGCAAATACAAATTTGGAATTTTAAAAAATTGCTCTACTGAATCTTTATGCCTTCATTTATACAAGAAAGAAGAAAGTATAAATACGTATAATATGTATTCAAATCCAGTTTAAGTTCAGTTTCAGTAGGGTTTCAGTTTTGACATATATCTTGTCGTCTTTAGTATAGAAAGGTTTAAGCCTCAAATCTACCCCGAAACTGCACCATGTTTAATGTTTACCTTTATTTGTGCCCGAGAGACATTTTGAACGATTTGTTGATTGAAGTCCCCAGAAGCAAATTTGGCTTCGGCTAAAGAAAAAGCTGCTTCTTTCATTACTTCACCCATGAGTGTTTTTGTCTGGAATAAAACATTAGTTTCAGTTCTCCAATCAAATCTTGAAGTCTCCAGCCATTTTTAATTTATCTCTAATGTTTCATCCAATTACCTCAACGATTTTGCTCAAAATTAATCGAAATCTCATCTGCAAGGCATCTGCCTTTTTCTTGAGTAAACTGTGCCCAGTCTGTGCTCCCTTGAGTCTACCCTTCATCAGAGTTTGAGCTCTGCAATATTCAAACCAAAAATTAAACAACTCCAGATCAATAAAATTTGACAAATCCGTTACGAGGCTTTAGTTATCAAACTCAAAATATAATGACGCAATCATAATACACAATTGAATCATAAACTGAAGGTGAACTTACCCACGAGAGGGAAAAATCGGGATGCGGTCCTTCGCAGACATTTCTCCAACAGATCACCTTCCTTTTTAATTAATGTATTTCACTTTAATTATTCTCATCAGCTGAGAATCTCAACTTTGCAGAAAGTTATCTCAAGGCGTTTCCCTTACTCCGTATGCTTCTTATTATTTAAAGTCTGAGAGTCAAATTTTTGCGCTTTCGGAAAATCTAAAGAGAAATTTTGACACATAGAATTCAGCCCTGCAAAGAATGCATGTGTCGCAGCCCTGAAATTCCTCACCCAACCCAATTGTACAATTTGAACAAATTCAACTATTCATATTCAACTACTAGACTTTGAAAAAAACTACTAAAAAAAAGTTCTCCTTTTTTAAAGAAATTGAGAACAACTGAATTTGTATGTTCAAAATGATTTTTTTGCAAATCTCATTAGGAAAATTTCAATTTTTAAAAAGATTAATTTAATTTGTTCCTGAAGATTCTAGATCCAGAAAAAGCACCCACCGCCGCGCTTTTTAAATTTTCTCACCTAAGTCAAACACGATTTGGGCACTAACTTGACCTAAAGTCCCGCCACCCTCACTGGGCTGCCTGCATTTTTGCGTTGTTCTTGGCTACGTCCTCACGCACACAAATTGCAAACTTAAATCTGCAAATTTTCAAACCGAGACAAAGTCAGTTAAGTCAGTTTATTTCTTCAACTTTGGCTCAGCTCAACGCAATCTTCTTAACTCGGATAGGAGGATCGGACAGATCACAGCCACAGCGCAGCGATCTTGCATTGTCATCCCTGAAGTCGTGGAGGATTTTAGCAGTGTGGTATAAAAGAGGTGATCTTGATTTAAAAAGATAACATTTTATGTTTTGAGGATGGAAACCTCGCCAGGAGCAGAACAACGAATGGAAGACCAAGAAGCAGTAAGTCAAGTACTAAATCCGAAAACTGTTGACGGTTGCCAATCTTGTGTTACTGGGTTGGTGCAAAAACTGGTTACGTAATTTGGGTATTTTTTGAAACCAAAGGTCAAGTCGGACGCACAAGTTGAGGAAGACAACGGCAACGATGCGACTCCAGCCATTGTAGCTGAACCACCGGAAGCTAAAATCAAGCGTGATTGGTATCAGACAGAGTCTGACGTTGTACTCAATATTTTGGCCAAGAACATCAAGAAAGAAAATGTCAAGGTCACTTTTGAGGAACAATCGGTAAGCAATGATGGCAGATCAGCATTGAAGTTCGTTTAGTAATGTTGTCGAGATTTATAGAAATCAAATTCAAAGGATGACCGAACCACATTTTCTATTCAATTTAGATTCGAGTCGAAGCAAAATTGGCCGATGATACTGACTATAATCTCAAATTGGACTTGTTCCGGGGCATAAATCCGGCAGCCAGTTTGTTCAAAGTTTTAAGCACTAAGGTATGTCAGCGACCTTGTGGAGAATTGAAATTTCCATTGTTTAATTTGTTCTATACTCATTTCAATGTTTGGGGTTAGATTGAGGTAAAATTGAGAAAATTGGACTGTTCAACTTGGCCTTCACTGGAAGCAGTTGCGGCTCCTGTTGGTGAGTTCTCGAATAAGGGAAAGTTTTTGTTATGGTTTGATTATGCTAAAGCTGCGATCCATTAAAGATTTTGCAAATTTTGCTGACCCCCTCCTTCACCCAAGCTACCCGAAAAGTTCAAATGCAAAACTTTGTTAAACCGCAATTTTCCGCTTGCTTTGCAACTTGACGCTATTTCATAACTTTATTTTATTCTAATGCATTGGTAGACCTTCGCCCAAGTTACCCATCCTCTTCCAAGAAAAAACTTGACTGGGATAAATTGGACAAGCAAATTGAGAAAGAAACTAAAGATGACGATCAAGACGTAAACAGTCTTTTTTCCAAAATCTACAATTCCGGCGACGAAAATACTAAGAAAGCTATGATTAAGTCAATGGTAAGCCTAATGTTTAACAACCTGATTGAATCTTGTCATTATTCGTTCCGAGCAGCCTATTTACTTGCACTTCCTATGTTTCCAGCAAGAATCTGGCGGAACTGTTTTGAGTACTAACTGGGATGAAGTCGGAAAGAAGCCTGGTAAGTTTCATTACTCTGATTTTGTGCTGGGGATGACCTGCTTCAAGTTACAATGATAGCAATAAAAATGTTTTTTATCTTCTGCAGTTGAAATTAGCCCACCTGATGGCATGGAATACAAGAAGTGGGATTAATATAATTTTCAGCCAAAACGCAATACGAATTCAGAATACACAACACTGCGCTGGACATTTTAATACTTTGAATTCTTCTGAATTGGCACTCCTTTATCTAAATTTACTATGGTGTGTAAATTGCAAATTGAAATGTTGAGAACGAATAATACAAACTAAACTACTTTTACAAAGAATGAAAACTTGATGTTCATTTGATTTTGAAACTGACGCATATTTACTGTTACGATACATCGTGCAAACTACAAAGTACACATAATTCCACGAACGAATTACACATTCACTTGAGCAAGTATTTTTATTACAATGTCCATTCACTAACAATTTTACAATCATTTCACCATATTCACAGATTCTTGCATGATATAAAATTAGGAGTCCACCCCGAGTTCCTCCTGAATGGTGGAATTTCGACGGCCAAGTCATCGTCATCAATACTTTGTCGAAGCCTAGATCTTTTTAATGGTCCTCTTTCGTTAGGCCAGGACATGAGGTGGTAAAATCCTCTTTGTTTTCATAGGCGATTCCACACCAGATACAATAGAAATATTTGTCCCGCAAATAGGTCACAAGCGCATTCAACTTCTCCCGAGGCTAAAACAAAAACAACGTTAAGTGATTTAACGTTCAAATGCTATTTCTTTTGCAATTTTCTTCGATTGGTGGTTTAACTTTTTTTTTTAGCAAATTGACAATTGGCTTGCACAACAAGATTCCCATACCCGCATGGATGTGTGAAGTTATTTAAGTGCTCACCTCAGGTTCTGGAACCTCATCTTCGTCTACGAAATCATCGTTCGTTTTTCCGTCATCATCGTCAGATGAATCATCTTCACTATCTGATTTTGATTTTTGAACTTCAGGCCAAAACCACTTCTCGGTTGGACTTGAAAGGCACTAAAAGATATTTGTTTCAGTTAACATAAAATGACATCTTACGTTACACTATTGTCTGATGGGCGACAATGACAGCCAAAATACTATTTCAATTTCAAATTTATGCTTACGGCTGTCGCATCGAGGATTTTGCAAGAACTTTGTGCTTGTTTAAGGTCCCTAAGCGTATCTTTAATATCAGAAATATCTCTTAGTCGAGCTCTATAAGATGCAGGATCAATCAATTTGTCTCTTTCTTCTCTTCTCTCTTCAATTTTTCTCTTCTTTTCTTCAAATTGTGTTTTTATTCCTAAACCTCCTCGTGATCTCTTCATTTCGATTGAAATCGGTTCTTTGAGACCATTCTGTCTTGGCCCAAGACTCGTCCCCGCTTTAAAACCCATCTTTTGTAGAAGAAGAAATCCTTTATTTTTGGTATCGATTTGTTGACTTAATTTTTCTGTTCTTTGCTCATCTTGTAATTGCTGGAGTGACTTTTTGGGGTTTGTTCTGTTCTTCAAATCAGTTTCTATTTGCTTTTTCTTCAGCTCATGTGCACGCTTATCTCTTGAGTTGTAAAGAAGTCCAGGTCGTACATCTTTTTGTGTGCTAAAAAATATTCGTTATACAGGTTAGATGGTTAGAATATAATCGACTTTGCAATTTAGAATTTGCCAAATTGATTTGCGGGGCAATATATTTTACTTTGGAAGACTCCATAGCAACTAAAGGTTTATTTGTTTATTTTTAGCGTGATGTCACGTGACATCACGCTAAAAATAAATAAATAAACCTTTAGTTGCTATGGAAGAATCTAAAAGCAAGGCAAAAACAAAACCAAAACAAACTGAAAAACTTACACATCTTTCAAAAACTCGTCGGACATGAAATCAATTTCTTCCTCTTCGTCTTGCAATACTGAAGACGTCGGCTTGGACATAGTTACTGATAAATCCAATTGGACTAAAAGCTCAAATTTGCAATTTAAATATTATTTTACTACTAAAAGTAAACAGAGAAAAAGAATAAACGTCAAAATCTCAGCAGCTATCTTGCGAATTTGCACTCAAGCATTTCATCGCGCTTAGCATTACTACAAACCATGTTCATCTCAATGACTCCAAAATAAAAAAGAACATTTAACTGCTCAATCACATACAGGTTGAAGTTGAACAATAAATTGCAGAATTTGCTCTTGGAATTTTGATTTTGTCATAATTACTGCATATTGAACAAACTTAATTCTATCTAATGCAGCAATGCCGGTTTAGTCTAGGCAAGGATCTTGCATGTTTTGCAGAAATAGAGATAAGCTTGTTGCAATTGTTTGGATGAATATTTTGAATTTTGCAGAGAAAGAAATGAGCAGAACTGCAATTGCAGTCGTTTTGGTACGTATTTTGTGTTTTGCAGAGAATTTAGTGAAAATTATTTGCTGATCGCTGCAATAGTTTTTATGCTTTCCCTACTATTTTCTGACACCATAACAATCAGTTGCTGTTGACGTAAACAATGAGATTTTAAGCGATCAAACCGATTAAACGTTGAAGTTTTCATTGCGGTACAGATAAATTTATCTGCGGTTCTGTTCGGAATTTCCTTGAAAATACACTAAAGCCACAACTAGAAAAATGAGTAAAATGACTACCAGAGAAGATATCGGGAGAAAATCAGCCCGAAGTCCTCCAAAAACATCAATTGCGCCTGGAAAGAAACGAGGAATCGGCACAGATATTGAAATTAAACCACCGGTTCCAATTCCTCCTGAAGAAGCCGTAAAAAAATTTGGCCCTTGTCACGTTGAAGCTAGACAAGCTCATACTGCGATCCTTCTTATGCGAAGTGAAGAACTACATGTAATCAGATCAATTTAGAAAATCAATTGATAAAAATGGCCCTACAGTAAAATTCTGAATGACTTCTTTACAAAGATTGTAGTTGAATCATTGAACTCTTTGCAAAAATTTTGCAAGAAACGTCCAGAAAATAAGGAAATATTTGCAGAATTGGGAGGTGCGGAAGAGGCTGTAAAACTGATTTTCCATCCTCATCAAGTGATTCAACGTATTGCTCTCAAATTATTAGCAATGGCCGCACCAATTCTTAGGACCAAAATACTTTTCAGAGATAAAGACGTAAGCAATTTCTACATTGTAGGCTTCTCCTAATTCCTGGGTTCAAAAATTGATTTCAATTTTTTTGATAGACCATCAAAGACATGATCAAATTATCTCAATCGAAGGACGATGTAGTTGTTGAATATGCCACAGTAATTTTGTCAAATACAGCCACCCTGTATACTGGACGACTACAAATAATTCAAGGCGCAGGTATTCCAGTGTTAATTCAATTGACTGGCCATTCAGATCCGGACATTCAAAGAAATAGTGCAGAGGCACTTTGGCGTCTTTTGGAAGAACCGTTAAATAGTCATCTTCTTGGGACCGAAAAATATATCAGGCCAATAATAGCCCTTTGCGACAGCGAATATCCGGCCGTCCAAATAATTGCACTCTCGATTATTGAAAAAATTACGAGACGATTTGCAGGGGTTCAAGTTGTTGAGGGTGTTGACATTATATACAATTTTGCGACGGTACCAAAAAAAGACAATCCAACATCACAGGTTGCTCGAATGATTAGCAATCAATACTAAATTTTGATTTTGTCACAGAAATTGGCAAATTCGGAGCTCGGAGATATTCATCGAGTTATCCTAAAAATTTTGATAAATATGTCGTCTTCTGAGACGAGTTGTAAGAGAATGTCCGGAACGTTATCCCAAATTGTTGAACTAATGGATCACACTAATGATCTAAAGGCGCAAATCCACGCGGTTACCCTTCTAGGGAAAATGGCTTCTATTTTTGTTATCGCTCGTGGTTTGGTCGATTTTGTAAGAAAACGATGAGCACGATTTCGACAAAATATTTTCATAATACAAATAACAAACAAATGACTTGACCATAACTGTTTTCAAAAAGGGATTTACTCAAAAACTAATCAATATTTTGGGGACGCATGCTGATCTTGAAATCCGGGAGGCTGCAGCTTTTACGGCAGCACAGTTAGCCGTATCGGACTACAGATCCAAGGCACAATGTGTTGCAGTACGATTTACACACACCCTATTCTTATATTGAATTTTGATGGGTAACAAATCGTTAAAATTTGCAAATTTTACTAGGCTATTCCACATTTAATCCGATTTTTCGAAACTGATGGACTTAGTAGTCGTGCAAATGAAAATGTTATGCTGGCTCTTAGCATAATTCTTGAGGAAAGTTCCAGTGCCTGCCCTGTTTTCATAGAAGAGGGTGGTATCAAGCTTTTGCTAAAGATATTCAATCACAATTCCAAATATTCAGATGATTCTATCATTTCATCAATGACTTGTGTTAGCCTTCTTACACTTCATTGGGAGCTTCGAAAATATATCGTACAGCGTGGGCTTGTTGCAGCTATTATAGCTTGCCTTGACAGATCACACCCTCAGGTGTGTATTTACAAACTTGACTACTAATTTAATAATAATAAATTTGAGTGCTCATTTAAATATACAAACTTTCAGTTGCTGGCTTTGTCAGCCAATTCGATGTGCGGGCTTCTTTGTGACGTGGAGGGTCGCCAAGAATTCATGAGAAGAAATGGAATCAAGAATCTCATCGATATTGTTCTGCATGGGGAATTTCCAGTCATTTCCTCTGCCGTCCCTTTAATTCATGTTACAGCAATTTCAATTTTCAGAGTATTAGTTTGTAAGATGTACCACAGTGCAAAAACAATTGTTTTTACAGATATTGGGGTCATACGAAGACATGGCAATGGAATTGGTGGAAGGGGGCCTTCTTGAAGCAATTTGGAAAAGACAAGACTTGATTAGCCGCAACGGCCCATGTGAGTGAAAGTCGGCTTTCTCCACTTTCTCCTTTCTGCCCCATCAGAGACTTTAGAGATTTATGGACAAATTCATTCTCTTTTTTTTAAACATGCAGTTCGTACGGCTTACGAAAGATTGGTGGCAAGTCATTTACCAGCCAAATTTGCAATTACTGGGCACATTGATCCCTTTGAAAAACTAAAAAATGGATTCTTTGATGCCGGACATCTTTCCAAAGGAGAAAAGTTTGAGCCTTTGAAAGGAATGAAATACGAAACTCGTGATCCTACCAAACGGATTCTTTATCTCAACTTGGACAACAATGTTGAGGAACCTATTTTAGAATTAAATGTAATTCTTGTTACTGGAAAGTTATTTGTTGCAAGACTTTAATTAAAATTCTATAATTCAAACAGAAAAGCTTACAGATTATGGTTGAAGAAAACCAAACCATTGACTCATTTGTCGACGAAATTCATTCAATTTTGGAGACTGAAACTGTTAGATCTGAGAAAGCCGTGGTTGGACTTATCGCTACTGTCATTGCTGCTAGATTTGGAGGGCAACTGGACAAATGGAGGGTAAGACCGAGATCTGCCGCGTGATTCATGCACAGCTTCAATTGATAATTCAAACTCTATAATTCAGATCAGCGTTGAAGCCGAAAATTTAGAAATTGCAAATCTGCAAAATAAGTACGAGTCTGTAGTAATTCCGGTAACAATGCTGACCAACGGCGCTCAAAGACCACGCGCACTTCTTTTCAAAGCACTGGCTGATAGATTCGGCATTCCTTGCACTCTTGATCGCGGAGGGTATAAAAAATACTGGAATGTTGTTCTATTGAGTTCACGAAAACGAATGGTGAGAATTGAATTCACAAGGCACTATATCGTTTCATTGGTATTCCCACTTCACTTCCTACCCAGCTTTTGCAATTGATATCAATAAACATTTGCAGAAAGTTCAGAACTTCGTAATCTTACAAGTATTTTGAATAATTTCTTTCCAGACGAATCCTTGCGACTGTGCCGAAGCACCCGAAAATCGGAAAAATCCTGTGTTTACAGAAAAACTTCGCCGCTTTGTGGTTGATTTAATATATCAGCCGGGATCTTTATTTCCGATAAATTCCTATGAGGCTAGCGCCTACTGCTTCTACTAATTCATGTCAGCACTATGAAATTCTGAAATCACTTCAACCTCTGATATGATATGAACAAACACTAACTGGAGACACGCCTGGAAAAAAATAAATGAAAATGCAAAGATTTTCTTTTGATTTCTAGCTAACCTCATTATAATTTCACTGCTTGTCTTCCATTTCTCCTGTTTGTCTACTTTGTTATACGTATCGAATCTTTAGAATTTCGCAATGAGTGCAAGAATGTAAAAACAAATTCTTGCCAGTGTTCCGCTTCTTCCAGACGAAATTCATTTCTTCCAGGCAGTGCAATGGAAGAAATGGACCAAATGTTCTGAAAACTTAACGATAAATCCTTCCGCAGTTGGCGACTGTGTTAAGCATAGGGCTTTCAGTTTAAATTAAACCATCCAACCAGTTTCGGTAATGAAAACCAATATCTAATGGCTAACGATTCCACAATGTAATAGTTCAACTACAATGCCTACGCTTCGCCCTCGACTTCTGGTGGTGAACTATATAACTGAAAGCCCCGAGCAAGCTCCAAAAGTTTAAAAATTACGAAACATTACCAAATTCTTCCCCAAAGTCAGAGCATGTAACGTAATAACTCATCGTAATTTAAAGAAACTTTTACACCAGTACTTACAGGTTGCTACAACATCAAGCAACTACTGGATGGAATGGAATATTTTCGAATTCGACATTGACCAGGAATATTGTAAGAATTCAGCCTTCTCTAGCTTGAGTATCGCAGTGCAGTGCGGTGTCTACGAAGTGTGCTTAAATGTATTATTAGGTTGCGTTTAACTCAATACGCAATGCGCACTAATTCTGGAATCGGGATGTAGATTCTAATGAATGAATTTAGGTTTGATAAGGTAACTGCGGCTGCTTCTCCAGTGGAAAAAGTTTCTTCCGTTTCAACAGATTTGTCCAAATTTCCTTTTGTTTCGTCCACTTTCGTCCAGGTGGAACAATCCACAGTGGAACACTGATTCTTGCTCAAAATAAGTCAATAGAAAATCTTGTGTGTCCTTGCTTGAGCAATGATTAATTACAGGTTGCAGCTGCATCAGACTTTCTGCATTTAAGCAAACTTTCACCAGTGCGGTAATCATAAGCAAAAAACGGTGGACAATAAATAGAAGTAACGTCAAGCACATGTGTATTTAATACGAATAAAATTTAATGATTTTAGCATGTAACACATAAATCTTATTCGTTCAGCCAGAAAAAGTACTTGGTTTTACCTCTGGAGTCACTATCGAAGAGTTTACGTACGAAATAAACCTGGAAAACCGAAGAGCACATAATAATGAGACAGTGAATAGTGGACCAGTACGACACATACTTCGCAATGCCTTCGGACAGTGCGAAATCTCGTGCTTCAAATGTTTTCGACACCATAGACATGTGAACCATTTCCTTCAAATTTGCTTCAATGGCTGCAATAATTGATAATAGAAAACATAGTAGTTAGACATATTCAAGAATCGTAAGGACACCTCAAATTCTTTCAATGCTAAAATTACCCTCAAATCTTTGTTTCATGAATCCCACCATAATCTCTTCAGGATTAAGTTGAAAATCAACAACATTCTCAAAATCAATGTATCTGAAAAGTAATTTAAAAACTATTAAACTATTTAATTTATCAAAATGGGGAATGTTCACTTATCCAAAACAAATCCAGCTAAGTCCGGAGATTCGATTAAGAACGATTGGTTCAAATGTTCGTACTTGTAATATGATATGTAAAGGTTAACCAGTTTATGGTTACGATGGTCAACGTCATTGTTCAAGCAAACTTTGTAGGTTCCACCCAGAAGAGATTCGTCCTCATAAGAATGACCTTTGGAATTGAACAAATGAACAAGATTTTTGGTCTCGTTCACATAAACTTCAAACCCGATTCTTCCAACTACACCCGCATCAACCTCATGATTTGCAAAATCTACGAGGAAAAGTCGACTCGGTTCAAGATCCATATAAAAACAAGAATTTTCTCCAGGTTGAATTATAATTTTAGATTCAAAATAATTGACTCCAACGGCCGCGAGCACTCCGTCAGAAAATGATAAGAGAATCAGGGCGACATTCACAAACCCAAATACACCTTTATGAAGTCCAGAATCCGTCATTTTTCTAACGTTTTCTAAAATTTACGTAATGATTTAGAAATAGATGTGTGAGGATTTCTTCTGAGCTGAACTGTATGTCGAACGATATTAGGGTCAGATTTGGTTTGGTAGAAGAATTTGCGAAGTCGAGTTGAGGGCAGAGGCGTTTGTATTGTATTACAATTTTACAATAGTGGACGACGTGCAACCTTTATCTAAACAATGGCATTCCCATAAATGTTTTGAAAAACAAACCCCAAATTATAAGTACAAATAGTTGGCTTCTTGACTTGTTGCCAATTCGTATTGTCTGAATTTATTTGCTACAATTTACGAAACCAAGCTTCCAATGATTAGCTTTTAAAGGAAATTGCGAGAATGCTATTACAAATTATCACAACGCTATATCACAATGGCTATTACACAACGCTATGTGACAATGGCTATTACACATAATACAATTGACTTCTAAAAAATTGCCAGGATTTTTCGTTAGCGTCATTGCATTACACCAGCATTTTGCTTTTGTTTCAAGAAAAACACAATTTATACGACCTCTCTTTCTTCAGCATTTGCCTTAAGACAAATTTTAAAAAACTTTACTACACAATTATTTGAAATGCACAGCACCTTTCTAGCTGGCAATTTAACAATGTTGTATTACAAAATACAACAACCCAATTTAAAAACAGGTGCCGAACGTGCATTACAATTATTTTTTTTTGGTAAATACAGAAAGATTACTTTGCAAAAAATTAGGACAAAGATTAGCAAAGTTTGGCTTGCATTGCAATTGGTTAATTCATTTTGTTCGTCTAACGGTTTAGCAAAGTTGGTTTGGATTTCGTAAATATTTAGTAAAATGGAAGTAATGGAATAAGCAATGAAAATGTTTGAATGCAAGTAAAGTTATGGAATTCAATTGGAGAATTTCTCTGATTGTGAGTTGAACTTTGCCTTTGCATACTTGTGGACAATTTCGCCGAGCTTTACAAAAAGTTGTGTATTTGCAACAAAGCTTGAACATTCTACTACAATTCTCACTAATTTTCGACCGAGTTGCAGTTGCAGCAACATAGCAAGCTGCAATTTCCAAAATCTTAATTGTACGATAATTGCACGCTTAGGATAACCACATGCTTAATACATACCACATTTAACGTTTTCCCAAATCCAATTATTGCCATTTGCAAATTATGCTCATAAGTACACAATCAGTTCGGATTTTGCAAAAGGAATACACCGAATACACGTTGGTTGCTTGAGATTCAAATTCTAAACTATTTAGTTCATTGTTTTTTCACAGAAATTCAGTTGCTAAAATTCTTTGTAAACGTACAAACAGTACAAAGGAAAAAGTGTGAGGGAAAGGGTTGGGCGTGAGTGCTTCCTTCGCTCGTTCATTCGGGATTCCAGCATTTTGTGAACTAGAACAAGAACAAGACTAGACATGCACTTGCACAGGTTTATTTTTACTCTGCATTTATTTGCTTGAGAGTGTTGAGGTTGAGTGAGATATTTTGCCTCCTAATTTGAGCCAGAAGCTAGACAAATTGGCGGCGGGGACGACGACGGACGACGTCGACAACCACTTTACCTAAATTGACAAAGTTCTAAATTCCACATAAATGACTAAATATGGTGTGATGTTTTTTCTCATTGTTTGGGGGTTGGCCAAGACCACGAATGACCAATCGACCAATGCATGCAGCAATAATGGTATTTTTGCTGGCCTGACGTTTCCAGAACGTACGTACGGAAGTGGAAGTAGGGCTCGGACGTACTCAAATCATCTGCTCTTTTTTTACATTGGTATTTTTAGCTTTGGCCGACGACAGAATGACGAATGACGCAATTGGAGATTGTTGAACTTCCGAAGTTGCGACACCTGCAGCAAGCAGCACTTGCAAGTGGCGACAGGTTCAAGGCTGCACAAGGCAAGGGCTGAGCGGCTATCCGATTATTCCTTCACTTTGTGGGTCTTCGCGTTGGAGGAAACACTCGCTCTCCAGTCTCAGTTTCCAGTTCCCAGGCAAGAACGTTTCAAACTTTGTCTAGTTTTTTCAGAGTTTCTCTTCAAAGATCGTAAAGAAAGTAAGTCAAGTTGTCTCATTTTCGCCATTTTTTAAAGCTTTTGTATTTAGAATTTGTTCATTTCAAACGTGTTTTTGGTTTCAATCCTTCCTCTATTCCATACCATCAAACTGGCGATGGCGATCCCGTAGGCAGAACAGTATATTTCGATAAATTTCTGCGTTAAAATATTTTCCAAAATCGCAAAATGCTAGAAAGAATTACTCCGAATAATGCGAAATAATTCGAATTTCTTTGGGTGTCGGATCTTGCCTGGTGTAAAATATTGCAATGCAAATCCTAAATTCAACATCAATGCATGCCAACCTAGCCTAATATAATGGTTGGATGGAAAATGGAAATAATCGGGTGGTTTCGTCGACAAATTTTCTGAAGCGGAAAACGTTCTTCAAACATTTGGCGTTCAACACCAAACTTTGCCGCCAGTAACAGGCCAGGCATTTGCTACTACCAGCGCTAGACTTATGACTAATTCAGTTTAATTTCTGCAGAAACTGTCGAACATGGAGTGCAAGATCTGACTAGGACGTCTACGAATGTTTAGAAAAAAAGTTCTCATCATGTCATCGAATGTATTGGATACTGGATGACGACAATTGTTCGACGCTCTATCATCATCAGTATTTTTCTCTTCTTAGTTCTGTGGATGTGATAGTGAAAATAAGAACTCTAAATTATCAGTTAATCAACGCTTTTCAAAAGAAAACAGTTCGTATCGTTAGAACCTAGCTAGTATTGCCACATTGCGAGCTACGGAGCGGACGCACGTATCAAGAGCAAATTGAATTGAGGATAAAAGGGATATCAAGTCCATTCAACCAAGGTAATTACGTAAAGGATGTGTGCTTCATTTATCAGAATCTAAAGTTTCGCCAAAATTCGCACGTCTAGCTCTAGCTTTTACACCTTTGATTATCAGGAGACAGACAGGCCATTTAATCATTTTTTGCGACCACTTTCATATTCTAAACAAGTTCAACTCCGCGATCAATGTCTCCTGCTTAAAAAAAGCACTGTACATCCATAATCCAAGCCCTTTCCAGGCTTTGCACTTGCTTTGCTTTAAGTTGAAGGGTTACTTTTTCTATTGTAAGATTTGGGGTTGCTCGAGGAGGAGAGTTTAAAAGACCCTGCAAGATCAGGTTATAGGATTAAAACCGACGACATGGACCAAAATCAAGGCTATCACCCAATCCTGAGTTCCTTCCTGAGTTGGCAAACACTAGCGCTGTTGTGTGTTGTCTTTTGCCCATCTGCTACCCGATCCCTTAAAAAAATACGTCTGTCTTCAGGTGTTCTTTCGTTCCTTGAAAAGTACTCACAATAACAACCCCATGCTTTTGCTGAGCGCCTCAAGCCTTAAGCAATGAGTCACCTCACAATCGTCAGAACCCAACATGTTCAAATTGAAGTTGAAGGTTCTGACTTATTTATAAACACAAACTAGACCGAATTGAAAAACGAGGAAGTCAAAGAAAGTGTTGTCGGTTTGGTATCGTTTAGTTCTAAGGAACCCTTTGGCACATTTTGACACTAAAAAGACACGTCTACGTTGACAGCATCATCAGGTTAGGAAGTATTAAATAGTTGTTGAACCTTCCTTAACCCATTTTAATTAATTTTTTGAAACTTTTTATATATTCTCTGAGAATTGTGCAAGTCATTGCATTGGACTTAAATTAAAAAGGTTAAAGTTTATTTGGTTGTGTGCACCATGCAATAATTAAGGCACTTCAACTTTGGGACTGACTGGGAAGAAATATCATTTCGTTTCCTTGCTTAAAATTAACATAAAATCGTGTCGACGTCTCGTGAATCGTGATTGCCAAGCGAGTAGCTTCAGAAAAATACAAAGGGTAAGATTTTATATCTTGTTTTTGGCAAAATCATATTACGTAAGAATTCAGAGCGAAAACGATTTTATTTCTGAGATTTCATATCCAAGCTCCATCATGGTTGAAAGAATTGCATTGTTGTTGGCTTGGACTAGTTCGCTCCGGTGGGATTTGCACCAGTCGTCCAATTTGAGTATCTGCGCTTAAGATTTTTACGTGGCAAAAACTGGAGCCATGCGAAACCCGGGAATTTGTTCCACCGTGCAAACTGCATAAACAATAGCTTGGCGCCTAGGAAAAGTGTGAAAGCCTCGTAAAACTAAAAGTTGGTGGGACTTGACCTGTGGGCAAGATTCTGGATTAAACAGAATTCTGGCTACTAATTTTTTGATTAGATATAAGTCAACGCACTTACCCGTCGTCTCAATTCACTATCAGCTCTTTTTCTAGTGCTAGGAAGATGGGAGACCTAACTTTATGGATGAATTTTAATTAAATTAGTAGGTTAGACAGACTCAAAATTCGTATCTATTCGATGATAACATTTCTGGAGGTTCACTGCCGTCGGGTTCAAATGGCGGGTTTCATTGCCCACCCGCGGCCCTGAAATCTCCCTCGCCCTCGAACTTGTCTTAGGACTAGAAATACTCTTGGTTTACGTTATCTTCAAGTCAGTCTTCTATTGGAAAGCAACGACACAACATTTATTGAACTTTCTAACTTTCCGAGTTTGTGACACCTTTGAATTTAGTAATCTTTTGACGATTCATATCACCGCTTGCACTTGACCAAATAAATCCTTAATTAATATCCCAGCATTTAGTGATCGAAAGTTTTATCGTTATCTAAGCATCTTGGAGTTGGAGTGCACTGTGCTTCTGCTTGGTTGTAGACGATTCCAAATTTATCCAGGTACCGTAACTGTGTAACTTTCACACAAAAATGTGTCGGTTTTCGAATTGGGCCAGATAGCGAGTAGCGATTAATAGTAGAATAGGATGTTACTTTGCTTTGGAAAAACTGATGAAATATTACCCTTGCAGATTCCCTGAAAACTTTTTCGGAAGAACTCAAAAGATCATCATGACGTACGAAACTAGCCAGCTTTATTTTCAGCGGCGCCGGTCAGACTCTCTCACTCTTCGAATTTACCAATGGAGTTTCGGGAGTTCCAATTCCTTTAACTCTGACATAAGTCCACTCAGAACGGCATCGCCCGAATTGCAAAATCGTAGCTCAAGGAATTCAGATAACTGGGACGAGGATTCAACGTACGCGACAAGGAAGGAGCAGTTTCGAGCGCGGAACATATCAGGTAAGCCGGAACTAATTTGTACAAAGCGATGTAATGCTAAACTTGACATGTTCGTTGAAATTAGAAACTGATTATTTAGGGGAAAGCATTGACAATTTATCACGGACTATTGCGACTCAAACACCGACCGAAAACTTGCACTTTGTGTTCCCAAGTTCAATTCCACTGGTGGATGCTGAAGACAATGAAAATCACCAAAGTCTCGCTTCCACCTCAGAGAAATTTAGTCAAGTGGATGAACAGACTGACTTGCCTAGGGGTAACTGGATATATTTATTTATCAATTAATGGCAGGTTCAAGCAACTGGACGAGGATTTTACTGATTATGATTGTTGGAATTTTAGTGTTTTCCAGCACGCAGACTCGTCGCCGCCATTCATTCATAGACTACAGTTCAGTTCCTTCGGTCAATGTACCCCGGACAATGGCTATGGAAATTCCTTCCGGAGGGCGCCGTACCTTATCACATTCCTTGAGCTACAGCGGAGGGTTTAAGGAGACTTCATCAGTGGGCAAAGAACTTCGGAGTATCGGAGATGACTTTGACCGAATTGGAGGGCGTTCTAGGAGTAGCAGTCTGTTTAGCTCATTCTCGTCTCTATCATAATCATCTTACAACTTAGATCAAATTGGCAATCAGTGCACGTGATACTTAAATCAATCATGGATTTAATATATCGATAATCGTAGTGTAATAGCCATACGCTAACGCTAACTATAATCTAGTTTAATTGCATCATCTCGAGTAAAAATCAAGAATACATATTTCTATATATCTAAATTTCTAGTGCTGTGTACGATTCAACAAAAATATTGAATATTAAATAAACAAAAAAAAACTATATTAAATAATCCATGTTGTGATTCTCTGCGGCTCGTTTGATGAGAGGTCCAATTTGTTCTTCGGTTAAGCAAGTAGGTTTACCTTCTTCTGCACTTTTGGCGGTCCAGGACTGCAAAATTCGGATTTGGGTGATCCACTCTTCGTCCTCAGAGTTGCCCTAAACAAGAAATGCGAATTAAGAAACTTGATACCTAGTATTGTACAGGCCGACGAGTCATCAAACTTACGTTTCTCAGAACCAGGAGTGGGGGAATAATTTCTTTCATTCCATTCCAGACTGCGGTTCGGCTGATTATATTCAACTCTTTTATCTCGTCCGCTTCGTCTTTTGGAGTTTGTTCATCAATTTCGAACGTTGAATGGAATTGCTGCCAAAGTCAAAGACATTGTTATCTCAATTGTTAAGATAGATGATGGTGCACAGTAGTTTACCTCAACAGGTTTTTGTAAATAAAATCCTTACATGTTTTTGCCTCCATTCCATTTGCCTCAGAAACCCATAGTCAGGATATCCGATTGGTTTGTTTACTAGGTTCAGGGAACCTCCGCCTTCAACTATCCTTTTTAGGTTAGGCAAGTCGTCGGGAAGATTAAATTCAACAGGAAGAAACTCCGAATTATCCATCCATATCTGTTATATTATGCAAGTGAAGGGTGATTGATTGTTCACTCCAACCCTAAGATTCGTAAAAGTCAACATACCTTTCGAATTAAATGGAACGGAGGTAGCAAAACTGGGGCTGTCGCCTTTGTAATCTGGCCATCCGTTGTTTCAATGTGAAATATGAGCTTTGAACCATGAGGCATTGGCCTTGGAAGAATTAAGCGCGGTTGTGCAGCCAGAACATACAAATGTCGCAAAGCTTGCAAATGGTACCTGCAAAGAGAAAATGAAAGACGAAGTTTATCAAAAACTAATTTGTCAAATTTGTTTATGCAGGTTACTGCAAAAAATTTGAAAGAAAAATTTGTCGCACCTATTATCGCTGGCATTAATCGGCCACTTTGGAAAGACTGATGCCAAAATAACTGCAATGCTCTTGTCGTCATTTGAGAGAGAGTAGGCCCCTCCACCCAAAAACAAGATTCCGGTAGCCATCGATATGCACATTTCTAGTCCATACGTATTGTTGGACGAAGTAATTGGAGTCGACGCAACTTTAGATTGAAGATATCTGCACAACCTTAGAACTGCTATATCCCCGGTTCCAGAATGAATGAGGGAAAGAGAAATCAGCAATGTACAAACACAAGACTCAAGAAAATTCTTTGGAAAGTATTCCGCCAATTTAGTTTCAGGAAGTGAGATTTGGAGTAGTAAATTGGTGTAATGCCAAAGCATCCTTTTGATTTTAAGATTAGCTGTCCCAGCAAACCTTATTCCCAATCCGAGGGAATAGCCGCACACTATGCTGGCCCAAGCTTGGCTGAAATTAAGAATGAAAACGTCAAAATTGAATTCAATACATGAACTCCCTGCTGGCTGCATTGCTTCAACTGTCTTACTTAATACTTTCATGGTCAAGTCTCGAATGTTTTTCCGGTTGCCTCAAAGCGTGGCGCAAAAGTGCTTCGGGCATAATGTTCTGCTCCAACCATGGAACATCAAAATGTGACACATCTTCGTAGACAAGCATTAAGGCGAGAGCTCGCAGCATGAGTAAATCCGGTCTGACACCGTCTAACAAATGCAAAGTTCGCGGAGGCGATAACCACCGAAGGACGGCTTCATTGCCACCTTTTTCAAATTACAAACAAGAAATTTAGCATTGGCTCCCAGATGTTTTGTTGCAGAAATTGGTTGAATATATTATTGAAAAGGATAGATTTTTACTTCTCAAGTAGATCAGTGCTACTGCTATTATTGCGGAAGGTGTAGTAACGTCTACATTTACGTTTTCCCCTTCTTCAATGTGACAGCAACGGTACTCCTCCCACATGGACGGAAGTGTTTGGCCAAATTGATGCATTCCATCTTCATCTTCTGCCATAAATAAGTAAAAATGGTTGAGCACAGAGAATATCAACTTTGAATACATCCTGACAAATTCAACGTACCTGGATTCATATGTGCCGGTTTCGGACCCCCAACCACAAATCTTCTTAGAATTCCGTCCAACCCATCTTCAATTAAGTTTCCACTATTAACTCTGCCTTTCCCCAAGCTCACAAAGCCAAGGCCGAAACCAGCACATAGTGAGTGTGCTTCTCTATCGCTTGTAACTCCCGTGATTTCTGTGGTATTAATATTGGACGCTGAATTATTGGATCCGCTTCCGGCGAATACACTCAATGGGCTGAAACGTTTGGAGATTTCTCCGAGCAAAACTTTCGCAATGTGACTGTTGTGTGTTTCAAGAAATAGTAAACCCAGAGCGCATGGTGCAACTAATGTTGCAAGCCTTGGAATTTCTAATTCTGTTGTGCAAGCTGGAAGCATGGCGCCAATATGGAGGCTGATTAATTTCCAGGTCGACATATCTCCCGTACCTTAAATAAAATCAAAAATTAACGTGGGGTTGACTGCTCTTGTTTACACGAATGAAGTCAACTCACCAGCCAAATTAGCAGCTAAGCCGAGCAAAATAGACATCGAAGTGAAAGAGTTCTCCCTTGCCAAATGCTCATGTTTTAATGTTGGAGGCATTGAATTTAAAATCCCATTCAAGCCGAACCCCATAACCATTCCAGCCTGCTCGGGACCTTCCTGACTGGTTGCTTTGTTATAGGCGAACCTGTTCAAAAGAAAATATTTACTCCTTAATAACCTGTTTATTAAACAAATTATTTGACAGGTTCCAGTTTAGCCAACAAAATAATTTACCAGGCGTCAGCAGGTGAATCATTGAATCTGACGGAGAGGGCTGCGGAAACAGCGTTGTGAAAGTTTGGCCAGGCGAGATAAGTGGTGGGCACATCCGTGTCACTGACCTCTATTGTAGTCCCTTTTGTTGCGCACTTGCCAGTTATACAAAGCCTAGAAGGAAATTAAAAATTAGCTTTTGCTAAATCTGTAGAATAATCCAAATGGCCTTGTGGAATGCATTGTAACCAGAAATAAATTCTTACTTAGGTAAAACTATTGTGGTAGTCAAGTTCGAATAGTGTTTCTTTTCTGTACGAAAAGTGAAAGCTGCTCGCCCTACTGGAGCTGACAAAATAATTTGCACTTGCTGCAGAAGGATTTTCTCTTGTTCCTCCACGAATTCGTGGTCTGACATTTCAGCTCGTTGGTCCACGTCAATCAGCAACGGTGTGGAGGAGTCTAGCAGTCGACACACTTCTTCCAACCTTCGATCCTCAGAAAACACTCTCTGTTCCAAGCAAAGAATTTTTGACGTTTAAGTAAGAACAACAACTAATTAGAACCATAATTGGTAACGTGTGCTCAGACAGTGAATTTGAAAAAATCCTTACCCTGTGTAGAATATGAGATGTCCAGGTCGGATCCTCGCTGAACTCATCTAGTGGTCTGGGTCCCGATGAATTTCCAGCTCTGTCAGGTCCAACAGTTGGATCAGCCTTGGATCCACTCAAATAATCAGTGCGACCGGTTGTCTTAAGAATTGTCTCTGGCCTGTCAAATTTCATTTTGAGGCGGTTTCTGTAGAAAACGTCACTCAGAAGGAGTTCAAAAACGGGAGCAAGGCATTCTACTTCATTGCGGACGTAAGAAAGTTTTTCCAAGCTTTTGGTGGTATCAGGATTCTTTAGCAAAATTCGAAGCACCTCTGGCAACTGTTCATATCGTGGAGAATTGTGAATTTTTCCGCCGTCGAGAAACGCAAGAAATATTGAAAACAATGAGGGTAATTCAGGAGGCAGAGGATCCTGTAACATTTTGTGAAAACATTAAAGTCATTTATGTGGTAAATGGAATGGTCCGGATTTAGATACACTTACATGTGGGAACTTCTGGTATACAAATTTAGACAGTGACTTTGTAAATTCGTATATTTTCTGGATGTAATGCTTGGAATGCGAGCTGATCTTTAAAGTCTAAATCAAAAAAAGAAATACAGGTATAGGTATTGAAAATTGAGAGAAATCTCGGCAGGAATTCAAGTATTACCTGCTTCAGCTGGTTCAATGCAGTTAGGATTTGAGTTCCAACCAGAAGTTGAAAGTCTCCATTGTGTTCACTGATTAAGCTGAGAACAACTTGAACGAAATCATCCCAATCAGAGTTTGGGGTTTTCCGGTCCACAATTGAGATAAATCGCGCAAGAATTGTACTGCAAACTTCATTTTTTACTTCCTTCTTAAGCGCTAGGAAGCAGCGACTCACCAATCCATCTTTTCCTAAGTTTCTGAGTTTAATGATGCCTCTTTTCTCACAACTTCCGACTGATTCTTTCATCGAAGCCGGCTCAAGTGTGCAAACAATTGTGAAACCATCAAAGAATGCATAGTCCACACTTTTTATCGAGTACCCGTCAGGTTCGGGGAAATTGAGATCTAGGAGACTCAACACAACGACTTTAAAGTTTTGGTCTAACCAACACACCCGCACACTTCCATCAGTTTGAAGAATTACAATCATTGGCATTGAATTACTGTCCGTATTTGTTGGTTGGGGGAAGGTAAAATCACAGATGTTGAGCATAGCGTAGTGAGAAAGCTTAGACCCACTATTGATGTCAACAGCTTCCACATAGAGATGAGTCTTCACAAGAAACCAAAGTCCTAATTTGCTGGTAGAATTACAACTCATCAGCCTAAATTTTCTTGGTTCAATCCAAGGCCCTTTGGCGAGTTCAGTCTCAAAAAGTGTGCTAAGGTAAACTTCTGCATCATCGTAAACGCACACATGAGGGGGGAAGAAACCAAGGCCAAGACCAGGAAGACTGGCATTCGAAAAGTCGAATGCAGGCCAATAACAAACGGTTGATCCTTCCCTTTAACATTAAGAAGGTTAATTAAGTTTAACTAGTCGTAAGTAAGCTTTTCAGAAAATGAGGAGCTTTACTTGTTCACTCGCATGGCTGATCGAGGTTGATTCAAACTGTGCTTCGGGAATGGTGAAAATAAACTTGTACTACTTGTTGCGAAATTTGCACGGCCTGATATATCTTGACTCGTGGTATGCGGTGTGGTGTTCAATGTTGAGTGATGCAAAACATCCTGAAATTGAATCCAATATTACAATCTTCAGAAATTGGTCAAGAGCATTCTCGTGCCAATCCTTACCGTCTTTCCAAGTTTGGCAAGCCGCCTAACGATTAACTTCGGAATCTTCAAATTCCAGAAGATACATAAATCCTTCTCACACCATAGCAGCTTTTCATCAGCATTCTCATATTCACGGTAATCTGAAACCAATAAGTAAATATTTAGGACAGTGCAAGTTGTGAAAACTTACATAAGATAAGTTTTACTTAAATTCGAATACCTCGACTTGGAGCAAGCTTCTGCCAAACTTTACTGACTTGCTTGATTGGGTTTGTTAAGACATATATCCCTTTCTCGTACTCAGACCCAGTTACTTTCATCGGGATAACCAACAATCCAAATGCGCAAGGTATTACTCGGTCAATTCCAAATTCTGGAACGTGTGAAACATGTGTTTCAGTACTTCCTTCCGCGTACATGGATATTCCAGCCTTTTCAACAAGGCAAATAAATGTGTCTGAAATAAATTAATCAAATTCATTAAACCTATTCAAAATTTTCGATCTAATTTAAACTACGGCATTATATTGGCTCACCGTCTGGAGCATCAGCATCATTGTCATCTCTGTCCTGTGGGAACTTAGCTTTGACAACATTTCTAATTCCGACCCCAGTACCGTACGAAATCAAAGGTCTGTAGAGGCCTTTGTTAAATGATGGTCCTCCGATTGGCCCTTGAGATACTAAACAAATTCCCCGGCACACAAAATATTCTTCAACTGTGAATGGTAGTTCATCCTTGATTTCATGATAAACGGTTTTCTCAACAAAATCGCTTTCCTCATAAGAATCCTCAAGCCCAGTCCTGAGAGGAAACGTGATTCCATACTTGATAACGTTGGACTCTCCAAGTGTCAGTGCGCTCGCAGCGTGCGGCCAATCTGCAAATGTTGAGACAGATGATGAAATAAATTGAAATTTGTTAAATTTCAAGAGGTTGCCAATAAATTGGAGCAAATACTTACCAACTCGGTGGCAACCCAGCTCCTGAGGATACCAAGGGTTCTTCTCTTGTACTTGACGACCGTACGGTATAAAAATCTGAAAAATGTTACAAATTGTAATTTCCAAATGACAAAATTCACTGCAAAATTTGTACTAGTGAAGATTTTATTCAAAACCGACGAATCCTAAGATCCCTTACAACTTACAACAACGATCACCTTCCTTATGCCTTACCTCGCATTCAGTTTGAGTTTTCAAGAACTCCATGATGATATGGTTGCGAGTCTCTTAAAAACTGAGCTTGTCTTGCCCTGAGCAATCCAATATTCAATTCTTCAGTAATTCTTGCCAATGTCAAATGCGACTTTTTTATTAATTGCAGTTTAAAGTTAACCTATAATTAAATTAATTGCAAAAACTTTATCGCGCCGAACACATTTTCTGACATTTGGAGCTTAGGTTAGAATTGCCGGGCTTTAGCTTGAAAGCGAACGAAGACTTTACTCATTGACAAAGCACGCAAATTGCGGTAGACCGTCAATGAATTCAAATTTTACTTTCATATTTAGAATTTGTTGGTTTACAATTTCAATTTTGAATTCATTTTTCATCTCGATTCCAAAATTCTGATTCGAAACTGGCATTAAAAAGTCAGTGAGGCAAATAGTTCTTTTAAAAAAAGTGATCACAAAACCCGATCTTCAAGATTTGCGGTTTGCTGAAAATCACCAGTCGACAACCTGTCGGAAAATCACGGCTGGCTGTAATTTCTTGAAAAAGTTACTTTATCGTCATCAATCAAGCAAATCATCAGAATCGGTCTGTCGGTTTGCAGCTCGGTTACAATTAAGGTAAGGGCTGTTGTCAATTTTTCTTACTACAGTCCTCTTCGACTCACTACATCAGTTAGAGTCAGTCGGTTTTATTTGTCGCAATTTAAACAGAAGGATTAAAAAACATGACAGAAAAAGGCCCACCCAAGCTGGTCACAAATTATCACAATTTGCCATTCCATCAATTTTATGCTTCGGAACTTTCTATACAGTTTAGTGATTTGATTTTTACAGTAATAATAAAAAATAGTAGTACAGGTTGCACGTTACAGTTACATTACAGACAGACATTACAGACAGTTACATTACATTACAGACATTACAGACCGTCACGTTACAGACAGGCAGAGTTGGAAACAGTGATAGCGCTTACCTTCGGGATATCAAATCTAGGCATACAATGTGTGTGCTAAATGCAATTGTACCCGGAAATAATATTTTTGTCTCTTGCATATTTTGGCTCTGATAAATGAATGTACTGACTATTGACTGTCAATACTGCACTCTTTCGCTTTAATGGTTGTACGCCTTAAACGTTTCGGCTTGCATAATTCATGTCTTGGTACTTACAACGATTGCTATTTTCGTATACTACTTGTCAGTCCGTACCGTAATCGGTAGATCAGCCTTTCGGTGTTAATGAATTCCGTGTTATTTTTATGGCTAGATTAAGTAATATTTATTTTATAAATTCAGTATGACTAGAAACTACATAATGTCCTACAATGCAAACTTAGAGTATCTTTGTATTAATCTACAATAATTTACGACAGACTTGTTCTTCGAAATATGTGAGTATGATATCCTCCGGCTGGGTTTTCATTCATGAGTGATGAAGTATCGGTTCCTGTAAACTGAACCACTTTCATCTTCAGTGCGGCGAACAAAGTCCTATTTTAAAAGTTCAGCAATTAGGCACACGTGAAAAAATTGGCATACTTCGGGTTACGTATTCACTTACCCGAAAATAATAAAAATTGTGAAGTAAATTCCACAAGAGACGTAGTAAATTGAAGACGGAGCGTAGACGAGCGTGTTTGAATAAATGAGTGAGTATAAAGGAACTGCGAAAAGAGGAACCAAGGCTTCAATGCAACCAAGAAATGCAAACACGCGGCCTGTGACAATAAAATTTAATATTAATTGTGCTTTGGCGTAAAGCACGCGTACATTTGTTAAAAGTATTTTTGGTGTCAAATACCTCTTTCGTCGCGGAGGACACATTTCGATGCCAGCGATCTAGCTGACAAAGGTCCAATGACCCCAACTACGTCAATCATCGAACCTAAC